>JAVSCE010008115.1:0-99038 GCA_032199065.1 Smutsia gigantea | reverse complement strand
ACAGTTTGACATTATGTACTAAAGGTGATAAAACTACAACTCAGTCATTCTACCAATACTCTACATGTCTCATATCTCCCCCAGGACATGTTCAAAAATGTTTATACCAACATATTTTGATGATTCTAAACTGAAATTCAAATGTCAATTGGTTATAGAATGGATTGTAGCGTATTCCTATAATGAAATACTCTGTAGCAGTGTAAACCAACAAACCATAGTTACATGCGACAACATGGATTGATCTGACAAACATAATGTTGAATGAAAAAAGCTAGATACAAAATGATACATAAAGTATGACTCCATTTATATAAAGTTCAAAAATGAGCAGAACAAAATTATTGTATTGGAAATTGAGACTGGTTGTCTTTGGGCTGCTTTCACAATCCTTACTTTATACTGAGTGGCTTAAACATGTATTTCTCACAGTGCTGGGGGCTGGAAGTCAAGAACAAAGGGCTGGCAGATTCTGTGTCTGATGAGGGCCTGCTCCCTGACTCAGAGATGGCCATCTTCTTGTTATAACCTCACATAGCAGAAGGGACAAGACCGTCCCCCCATATATCTAGGGATCTCTTATAAAGGCACTAATCCCATGTATGAGGGTTCCACCCTCATGACCTAATCACCTCCCAAAGGCCCCACCCCCAAATACTATTACATTGGGTGTTAGGCTTCAACATATGAATTGGGGGAGGGGAGCATAAACAGTCTGTAGCAGTGGTTATTTTTAGAGAATAAAAAGGGTAATGATTGGAAGGGTGCATGGGAGATCTTGTTTCTGGAGTTCTTGTATATGGGTGTATTCACTTTGTGATAATTGATCAAGCTGTATGTACATGATTTGTATATTTTTCTATATGTAAATTTTGCTTTCCAAAATGAATTCTTAAAGCTTAAACTAGGAAAAGAATGAAGGAAGGCAGGAGGGAGGAAGTCAAAAGAAGAAAGAAAGGAAGATAGATAGATCATAAAACCAGGTTGAAAATGTCTTTTTGGAAGAAATCTTAATAATTAGCATTTTCCTTTGTTCTCTTTGCTTCTCCTGTGACTGACTATATGGGAGTGGCATAATGGCAGCCTCGCCCCTACGGCCTGAGCACCTGAGTCCAGCATCTGTTCCATACATCTAGTTTTGTTCTCTCTTCAATCCACTGACAGGTTTGCATTTGTAAGGTTTCAGGATTAGATTCAGGGAACTCAAGATCTCATTTAAGGTTGCTGGTCTAAACTACGTTCTCAAACTTGCTTGGATTAAAAATGGAACTTCATTTAAAAATTTTTTCTTTAGTCTGATATTCTATGTGTTTTCCATCATATTTCAAGTAATATTATTTAAAAATTTATAAACCACACAAATATTTAAAAGGAGACTGAGTAGGTGTGGCCAGAAAGGTAGGAGAAAACTTGGAAGATTGTGGTTTCATGGAAACCCAGAGAAGAAAATATTTCAAAGAGGAAATAGCATAGACAACAGAAAACATGCTGAAGAGAGTTCAAATGAGATCAGAATTGGAAAGTAAGTTGGATTTAAGGAGATGCTTAAATCCAGTGGAGTGGGGAAGACTGGAGCCATTGAGAAACAGTTTAAGGAGTAAATGTGAGGTGGAGAAATCTTTTTAGAAGGCTGACTGTGAAGGAGTTTAGAGGCAGGGCAATACCTGGAGAGAGATCCTGCAGAAAATATGATGTGATTTTTTTTTAACCCACATTTTTATGTTTTTAAGGTCCTGTCCTCTTAAAAGATTTGATATTCTCCTTTCTTTGAGGTTTTTTTTTTAAACAAAAATACACATATACACACATTCATAAAATACTTTAATCCACTTGGAAATTGTTTTGATGTATTATATAAATGGCAGCATAAGTGGAGTTTTCTTTCCCTAAACAGCTGATTATCCCAACATTATTTCATTTTGGTCGGTGGACAACCCACCAGAACCAACTAGCCATCCTGAGAAAACCTTTGTAAGAAGATATCTATTCTTTATCCACATCAAAGAGTCAGTCTGCCTTTGACCTTTGTTCTGACTAGATGTGGGTCTCATGCTTTTGATCCCTGATCATTTATTCATACTTCCCAGCAGAGTGTGGGATTTTGTTAGGTAAGAACTCTGTGTTCTTTTTTACAGGATGTGACCTTGCTCCTGCCTGAGTGGGAGGATGGGCATTTTTACCTTGCCAAATACTATGACAAATTGATGCCCATGGTCACAGACAACAAAATGGAAAAGCAGGGTGATCTCATTCGGTATATAGTTCTTCATTTTGGCAGGTGAGTGTGAGAGCTGCATGTGTATGGATTATACATCAGGGTAACTCTGTTGGTCCTGAACTATTATCACAGATCTTAGAATATTCAGGATGTTTTCTGCTTTTCCACAGATTCAGTGTATCACCTTAGATGAGATGTAGATTTTTTCTTTATACATTTTTTTCCCTTTTAAAAATAACTTTTTAATGAAAAAAGTAATACATGTATATTTTTAATATATATATTTAATCCAGTAGTACCAATAATATACAATGAGAATTAAGTGTTCATACCATTCTAGACCTTTATCTCAAGTCCCCTTCCCTAGAATTTCAGATCTTAAATGTAGTATGTATATATATATATATTTTTTGAAGCATCATTGATATACAATCTTATATTCGTTTCAGATGTACAACACAGTGCCCAGTGGTTCAACAGCTACCCATACTATTAAATCCTCACCGCCTCTAGTGCGGTTAGGATCTGTCAACATAGAAAGATGTCTCCAAATCATTGACTATACTCTCCATGCTGTACTGTCGTCCCTGTGACCAACTTATCTTGTGATTGCGAGTTATTGTGCCCCTTTATCCCCCTTACCCTACTCCCCACCCGCTCCAACCCTCTCCCATGGTAACCACTAGTCACTTCTCAGTGTCTATGAAACTACTGCTGTTTTGTTCCTTCCATTTTGCTTTGTTTTTTATATTTCACCTAAATCTGGTATATTTAATGATTGTATTTAATTGCCCTGGAATGTTTCCTTCCAAGTCCATTCTGCTAAGAAGTAGTATATATGAAAATGATTTTGATATTAAACTTGAAGAAAGAGCTTCTCTCTTAAGCTAGACAACACATGACATATAACTTAATTTCACATATTAGTGAATTGTAGTCAGTAGTGCATTGTGTCATGCGTACTGTTTAAATTTTCGTAATTATTAACTCACAAGACATAATGACATTCTATTTGTTCTTCTTATCACACTCATGTACCATTGCTACTTTGAAGGGTAACTTACTTCAGAACAATAAATTCATTTAAAGTTGCCTGTTAGGTACTTTGACTTCTCAGTTCAGCATTTTCAAGAATTAAAGTAATGTTTGTCCATCATTGGTGTTAGGATGGCAGGATTTGGCCAAGCTGTTCTTCCCAAATTGGAATTCAAGTTTTATAAAATCAAACCTAATTTTACTTATTAATGATTATTAATGGCTTGTTACTGAGGTAGAATTCCTGATGTATTGGCATTTTGAAATGGAAGTCTAAGCAGAGGACAATTATTAAATGCATTTTTCTTTTCTAAAATGAGTAATAGTTTTCATATGCTCTTTGTCTTAGCATGTATCATGTGTTGGTATACAGAATTTACTTAATACATTTCTTCTAATACAAAGAATTATTTAAAGTCCTTTATGTACATATACATAAAACTGTTAGGTATGAAGTGAGAGTTTAAAAAGTACATTTTAACAAAGTAAGGCTATTTTAGAACATATTCTATCTATAGTACTTAAAACATTTGGATCTTTAAAGGAGTAAATTCAGCTGTTGAGACTTATTCATCCCCTGAGTGATGGAATTACTGTTATTACTAATTAAGCATCAGTGTGCTCAGAAGCTGCCATCTAATTAGAGAAACCTTAAGCCCATAAAAATTTTAATAATGGAACAAAATAGAATGTGTTATCAGATTTCAAAGTAAATGGTATAAATATAAAAAATGTATTTCTGATATTAGCATGATACCAAAAAATAAACCATACAAGTCCAGCATCATGGACTTTAGGCAGATGTGAAGTAAAAACTCAAGATACTGGCTGCATGATTTCAAAAGCATACGTCTTTGCACTTCATTGGTAGGCCTCATGAAAAAGGTAGGATTTGAAGGATAATTAAAATGAAGGAGAAAACATTACTAACTTTTCAGATTTGGCCAAGAAACAGGGTTGAGTGGGTTGTTCAGAGGATGGTGAGGAAATTGGACTTAATGGAAGATACAAGCTGGTGTGTAGTGAGAGACTAAGATTGGAAAGTTATGAAGAAACAAAATTGTGAATATTTGAATTCCAGACGGTCATTCTTATAGTCTTATCTATAAATAGTTGATTCCTGTTTTTGAACAGGGGGAGATCATGACAAAGCTGTAATTTCAGAAATGTTAGTCTGGAATTTATTGAAGGGAAGAAATATGGAACTGGGGAGACCAGTGTATTGTAATTTCCCAGAAACAGTGATTTGACCTGACCCAGGCTTATGGCCATGGAATGCAAATGAAGGCAGAGTTCTGTAGGACAGGACTTTGACTAAGTTATAACTTATATTATTTTTGGTACAGACAATACAGAGCTTAGTGAGAAATATATAAGAAAAAAAGAGAGGAGTCAAAGATAATCTCTGCTGGGAAGAAATACTGATAGCATAAGTTAGCTTTGTCAGAAGGCTCTGAAACTCAGGGATAGTTCAAGTCTTTAAATTTTAATCCATATGACATAAAAAAAGCACTATGTTAATATCTTTTCTATGTAATTGCAGATCTCTACAATATGGAAATCAATTCATCTATCAGTCAATGCCACGAATGTTATCACTATGGCTTGATTTTGGTGCTAAGGCATATGAATGGGAAAAAGGTATAATTTTTTATGTAAAAACTTTAAGGGATAAGAATTATGATGAGTGTGTCATAAAGAAGAATGAATGTGGTAATTAGGATTTTATATAAGTGTGAGCAAGAAACTAAATGTTAAAAAATAGGGAAAGACTAAACATATACTAAAGTTGTTGCAGTTCAGAGCCTGAAAATGAAAATATGCTTTAAAGCTGTTTTTAAAACTAAATTTTTTTTTGTAAAATGAATTGATATACTGTTTTTCTCTTCATTGTTTTTTTAACTTTGATTTTTTTCTCTAGCTGGCCGTTCTGATCGTGTCCAAATGAGAAATGATTTAGCTAAAATAAACAAGGTTATCACAGAGCACACAAATCACTTAGCTCCATATCAGTTTTTGACTGCTTTTTCACAACTGATCTCCCGAATATGTCATTCTCATGATGAAGTTTTTGTTGTCTTGATGGAAATTATAGCCAAAGTGTTTCTGGCCTATCCTCAACAAGCAATGTGGATGATGACAGCTGTGTCAAAGGTAATATATTAATCATAACAGTGTCTTTTTCCATTTTATTTCACATTGATTATTTAATGCTAACAAGTAGATATACGTTCCGGTGTTTCTCTTAGATTAGTAGCAAAATATAAATTTTAAGTACTTGAAAATAGAGAAATTACAGCATTGTGTCATATTCTAAAATTCAGAAATATTTGCCATATCAGATGAAGAGACTAGTGTGTTTTAGATCAAAGAATTTGGCATGTGTTTTCTTTATGGAGTCTAGTAAACTGTTAGTGCTTTGTAAAAAACAATAATCTATTTTTTTCAAGTGTTTTATTAAAAGTACAGGCATACTCATTTTATTGTGCTTCACTTTGCAAATACTGCATTTTTTTTTACAAATTAAAGGTTTGTGGCAACCCTGTGTTGAGCAAATCTATTGGTGCCATTTTTCCAACAGCAGTTGCTAACTTCGTGTGATCAGTGAATATGGTTTGCTGAAAGCTCAGATGATCGTTAGCAGTTTTTAACAATAAAGTGTTTTTAAGGTGTGTGTGTTATTTTTAGATATAATGCTATTACACATTTAATAGACTACAGTATAATATAAATGTAACTTCTGTGTGCACTAGGAAGGGAAACCAAAACATTCATTTGACTTGCTTTATTGTAATAGTCACTTTATTGTGGTGGTGTGGAACTGAACTCATGGTATTTCCGAGGTATGCCTGTACTTGAACTACTAATAATAGAAAAACTTTATTACATTATTAATGGGAATTTATATGGTGGTGAATATAGTTAAATATTTTAGGGAATTTGTAAAACACACAGACATAAAAAAATTAAAATTCACTAATTCTACCATTAATATTTGGCTATATGTATTTTTTCTATGCGTATTTTAAATTTATGTTATGTAGACATAATTTCATATTTTTCATTTAGGACTATTACCATAAGCATGTTCCCATTTTTCTAAATATTCATCAAAGATAAAATTTTAATAATTATATAAAATTCTGTAATACTCATCTATAATTTAACTGTTCATAATTAAGTTTCCTTTTTTTTTTCTCTTGTAATATATCTAGATGCATCTATATTTATTCTCATTTCTGATTATTTCATCAGGGTAGGTCCTAAGAAGGGAATTCATTGGGTCGGAGGATAACAGCATTTTTTTAGCTCTTAAGACCATTGCCAAATTGATTTCTAGGAAACTTGTATGAATATAAACTCACATATTTGTTTAGTCAGTCAAAAGTTTGTTGTCTTCTAAAAATCTTGTATAAAATTGCATTTTTTGTTTTTATGACAGTCTTCTTATCCTATGCGTGTAAACAGATGCAAGGAAATCCTAAATAAAGCTATTCATATGAAAACATCCTTAGAAAAGTTTGTTGGAGATGCAACTCGCCTAACAGATAAGCTTCTAGAATTGTGCAATAAACCGGTACTATCATAAATCTTACTATTTATAGACCAATGTTGGATAGTTTTATACAAAACTTCTATATGACTTTAGCTGGTTTTCTTTGATTTAATTAAGTTAAAATTCTAACATACATGAGTATACATATACATATATCAAAATTCATTAAATTATATGCTTTAAATATATGCAGTTTACCTTAAAAGCTTTTTAAAATATTTCTAACTTATGTCCCCTCTCAAATAACCTGTGAATTTCTAAAAGTTATTCTAAGAGTAAATTATCCATATTTATTAGAAATAATTTTAAGTAGAGGAATATGAAATAAGCCATAAAAGTATAAGTATATAAAATACTCACCAGAGTTGTCCCCAGGATTATTTTGTGTCTAAACTTTAAAAACTTACATATATTAACCTACATACATGAGAGCAAAGAAGACTAGAGTTTTGACTTTTATTCCTTCAGTACACTTCTGTTTTGTTGGCAGCAAGTGGACAAGCACTGTGCTAAGGGTAACAAAGATAAATAAGACATGTTCTCCTGCCGGCAGTGCTATAGTCTCCTAGGGAACTAAGCAGATGGGTATGATCTAGGGTGATAACTACTTTTTACAGTAGACTTGTGACTAGTGTTTGGACATGCTTACATGAGTAACCCATTCTTCTAGATGAGGAATTGGAAGGAGAAAAAAACCCTGAGGAATGTGTAGGAAAGATAAAAGTGGATTTGGGGTTAGTTGTAAGGAGTGAGAGACTCTACTGTTAACATGGTAAATAGCTAGATTTCACTTTACAAATATTCGGTTTATTAACTATAGATGAGAAAATACATACTACCCTATTTCTCACCTTCCCTTCATCAGTAACATCTTGCAAGAGTAATCTGTTTTTGCTATCTGCATTAGTTCTACTTGACCTCTCATGCACTTGGCATTATCAAAGACAATGTTGACAGAGATCAACATTTATTATTAAACATTGACATTTTTCTTAGTGCTTTACATATACAAGTTTCTAATTCTTTATCTGAGAACTTTGTGGCCAGCTACGTTTAGGAATTCAGATTTTTAAAGGTAATACAGTGAGAACATTTACTTTATATTGAATATCACTACTAAGGATAACCTGGTGGAATATCCCATAATCAGATGCTTAATTCTTTCTTCAGTGAAATATACTAATCTTTACACTAAGTGAGAAGTTCAAGTGTCATTTCGCTGCCAAGTAAGATTTGGTACCAAAAAGAATAGTTCGATTTACAGAGCTCTTTGGATTTTGTAATGTCTGCTAATAGGTAATAGACCTCTGCTTTAGGTAATTAAACAATCCTATGGTGTAGGCACAATTATTCATGAGTTAAGAGTACAGAGAGGTAAAATGAGATGATGTATTAAAAAAACTACAGACTGTTGAGCCATTGTAATTAAGATACTGTAGAAGTGAAACTTCTGTTTTAGTTGAAATTAAGCATTCTATAATTGAAGGTAAACATAGAGAAATTAAAATGTAATACTTTTTTCTCCCCTAGGTGGATGGAAGTAGTTCCACATTAAGCATGAGCACTCATTTTAAAATGCTTAAAAAGCTGGTGGAAGAAGCAACATTTAGTGAAATCCTCATTCCTTTACAGTCAGTTATGATACCTACTCTTCCATCAATTCCGGGTGCCCATGCTAACCATGAGCCATTTCCTGGGCATTGGGCTTATATCGCAAGCTTCGATGATACGGTAAACTTCAATTTGTATAATTATAACTGTGTTTTAAAAGTTTAGTTAAATTTTTGAAATTAAGTTTAAAAGTATTGTTCTAAGAGACTAAGAGAATTATTTTGTAAAGAAAAAAAATGATTTGACCTATAAAAATATCCATACGGAGAAGATTGATAGTTTTCTAATGTGTAATATGAGAGCCATACATCTCAAAAGGTATAATAGGGATGATATTCCTTCACAATTTTTAACTTTTTATGCCTTCCATTGAACACATGTTCTTTCTGAACTTTGTTAGTATATATTGCTAATATTACATGTCTGCTTCTAATCATTTACTGCCTATCTATTCTCAACTTTTAACCATGTACATTTTATCTTCACCTGTGTATTATATGATACACATAATTTATTCCTTATTCTCCTTTTAATCCTCTGCAATCCCTAGGACAGTGTCCAAAAAAGCCGTGTTCAACCTTGTATTTTTATTTTTCAGTGCTCATATTGTTTAAGTATGACTATAACCTTTATACTGTCACAATTTGATTCTCCCATACTGTTTTTGTTCTAAAAATGGAGAAGAGAAAAAGAACAAAATATAGGTTTTCTCTGTATTTTGAGAGGAAGCAAAATTCAGCCAGGAAGAGCTAGATTCTTTTCTGCAAGTATGATATGTAATTATAAAATATGTCTTTCTTTTAAAGAAATGGTAGTAGAACATTTCTAAGTATTATTGAAACTCTATGCTTACTCCAATAATTTTATGGCTCAAAACATTTTTTAACTGCTTCAGAGCCAGATACTAAATAAACCATGTATTAAAATCATTCTTGTAGTCATGCTTTTTTTTTTGCTATCATTAATGTACAATTACATGAACAATATTGTGGTTACTAGACTCCCCCTCTTATCAAGACCCCACCACATACCCGATTACAGTCACTGTCCATCAGCGTAGTAAGATGCTATAGAATCACTACTTGTCTTCAATATGTTATACAGCCTTCCCCGTGCCCCCTGCCCTATCTTATACGTGCTAATTGTAATGCCCCTTTTTCCCCCTTATCCCTCCGTTTCCACCCATCCTCCCCAATTCCTTTCTCTTTGGTAACTCTAAGTCCATTCTTGTGTTCTGTAAGTCTGCTATCTTGTTCCTTCAGTTTTTTCTTTGTTCTTATACTCCACAGCTCAGTGAAATCATTTGATACTTGTCTTTCTCTACCTGGCTGATTTCACTGAGCGTAATACCCTCTAGCTCCATCCATGTTGTTGCAAATGGTAGGATTTGTTTTCTTTTTATGGTGAATAATATTCCATTGTGTATATGTATGACCTCTTATTTATCCATTCATCTACTGATGGACACATAGGTTGTCCATTTCTTGGCTACTGTAAACAGTGCTGCGATAAACATAGGGGTGCATCTGTCCTTTTCAAATTGGGCTGCTGAATTCTTAGGGTAAATTCCTAGGAGTGGAATTCCTGGGTCAAATGGTATTTCTACTTTGTGTTTTTTGAGGAACCACCATACTGCTTTCCACAATGGTTGAACTAATTTACATTCCGACCAGCAGTGTAGGAGGGTTCCCCTTTCTCTACATGCTTGCCAACATTTGTTGTTGTTTATCTTTTGGATGGTGGCAATCCTAACTGGTGTGAGGTGATATCTCGTTGTGGTTTTAATATGCATTTGTCTGATGACTAGTGATGTGGAGCATGTTTTCATGTTGCTTGTTGGCCATCTGAATTTCTTCTTTGGAGAAGTGTCTGTTCAGCTCCTCTGTCCAGTTTTTAATTGGCTTATTTGCTTTTTGTTTGTCAAGGTGCATGAGCTCTTTGTATACTTTGGATGTCAACCCCTTATCAGATATGTCACTTATGAATACATTCTCCCATACTGTAGGATGTCTTTTTGTTCTGATGGTGTCCTTTGCTGTACAGAAGCTTTTTAGTTTGATATAGTCCTGCTTGTTCATTTTTGCTTTTGTTTCCCTTGCCCCGGGAGATGTGTTCATGAAGAAGTTGCTCCTGTTTATGTCCAAGAGATTTTGCCAATGTTTTTTTCTAAGAGTTTTATGGTTTCATGACTTACATTCAGGTCTTTGATCCATTTTGAGTTTACTTTTGTGTTTGGGGTTACACAATAATCTAGTTTCATTCTCTTACATGTAGCTGTCCAGTTTTGCCAAAACCAGCTGTTGAAGAGGCTGTCATTTCCCCATGGCTCCTTTACTATATAATAATTGACCATATATGCTTCGGTTTATATCTGGGCTCTCTAGTCTTTTCCATTGGTCTGTGAGTCTGTTCTTGTGCCAGTACCAAATTTTCTTGATTACTGTGGCTTTGTCATAGAGCTTGAAGTAAAGGAGTGTAATTCCCCCCGCTTTTTACTTCCTTCTCAGGATGGCTTTGGCCATTCGGGGTCTTTTGTGGTTCCATATGAATTTTAGAATGATTTGCTCTAGTTTGTTGAAGAATGCTGTTGGTATTTTGATAGGGATTGCACTGAATCTGTAGATGACTTTAGACAGGAGGGCCACTTTGATAATATTAATTCATCCTATCCATGAGCACAGGATGTGTTTCCATTTATTGGTATCTTCTTTAATTTCTCTCATTAGTGTCTTGTAGTTTTCAGAGTATAGGTCTTTCACTTCCTTGGTTAGGTTTATTCCTAGGTATTTTATTCTTTTTGATGCAATTGTGAATGGAATTGTTTCCCTGATTTCTCTTTCTGCTAGTTCATCGTTAGTATATAGGAATGCAACAGATTTTTGCATGTTAATTTTGTATCCCGCAACTTTACTGAATTCAGATATTAGATGTAGTAGTTTTAGAGTGCATTCTTTAGGGTTTTTTATATATAATATCATGTCACCTGAAAACAGGGACAGTTTGACTTCTTCCTTGCCAATCTGGATGCCCTTTATTTCTTTGTGTTGTCTGATTGCCATGGCTAGGACCTCCCGAACTATGTTGAATAAAAGTGGGGAGAGTGGGCATCCTTGTCTTGTTACCGATATTAAAGGAAAAACTTTCAGCTTCTCGCTGTTAAGTATAATGTTGGCTGTTGGTTTGTCATATATAGCCTTTATTATGTTGAGGTGCTTGCCCTCTATATCCATTTTGTTGAGAGTTTTTATCATGAATGGATGTTGAATTTTGTTGAATGCTTTTTCAGCATCTATTGATATGATCATGTGGTTTTTATGTGGTGGATGATGTTGATGGATTTTCAAATGTTGTACCATCCTTGCATCCCTGGGATGAATCCCACTTGATCATGATGGATGATCTTTTTGATGTATTTTTGAATTCGGTTTGCTAAAATTTTGTTGAGTATTTTTGCATCTACGTTTATCAGTGATATTGGTCTGTAATTTTCTTTTTTTGTGGTGTCTTTGCCTGGTTTTGGTATTAGAGTGATGATGGCCTTGTAGAATGAGTTTGGGAGTATTCCCTGCTCTTCTACTTTTGGAAAACTTTTAAGGAGGCTATTACTAGGTCTTCACTAAATGTTTGAAAAAATTCAGTAGTGAAACCATCTGGGCCTGAGGTTTTGTTCTTAGGTAGTTTTTTGATTACCAATTCATTTTCCTTGCTGGTAATTGGTCTGTTCAGATTTTCTGTTTCTTCCTGGGTCAGCCTTGGAAGGTTGTATTTTTCTAGAAAGCTGTCCATTCTCCTAGGTTATCCAGTTTGTTACCATATAATTTTTCATAGTATTCTCTAACAATTCTTTGTATTTCTATGGTGTCCATAGTGATTTTTCCTTTTTCATTTCTGATTCTGTTTATGTGTGTAGACTTTTTTTCTTGATAAGTCTAAGGGTTTATCTATTTTGTTTATTTTCTCAAAGAAGAGCTCTTGCTTTCATTGATTCTATTGTTTTATTCTTCTCAATTTTATTTATTTCTGCTCTAATCTTTATTATGTCCCTCCTTCTGCTTACTTTGGGCCTCATTTGTTCTTCGTTTTCTAGTTTCATTAATTGTGAGTTTTGACTGTTCATTTGGATTGTTCTTTCCTGAGGTAGGCCTCTATTGCAATATACTTCCCTCTTAGCACAGCCTTCGCTGCGTCCCACAGATTTTGTGGTGTTGAATTATTGTTATCATTTGTCTCCATATATTGCTTGATCTCTGTTTTTATTTGTTCATTGATCCATTGATTATTTAGGAGCATGTTATTAAGCCTCCATGTGTTTGTTTGCTTTTTCATTTTCTTTGTGTAATTTATTTCTAGTTTCATACCTTTGTGACCTGAGAAGCTGGTTAGTACAATTTCAATCTTTTTGAATTTACTGAGGCTCTTTTTGTGGTTTAGTATATGATCTATTCTTGAAAATGTTCCATGTGCACTTTTGATTGGTGCATTCAGACCATTTATATTTAGGGTGATTATCAATAGGTATGTACTTATTGCCATTGCAGGCTTTAGATTCGTGGTTACCAAAGGTTCGATGGTAATTCTTGTACTATCTAACAGTCTAATTTAACTCACTTCATATGATTTTACAAACACAACCTTAAGGTTCTTTTTTTTCCTCCGTTTTCTTACTCCTCCATTCTTTATATGTTAGGTATCATATTCTGTACTCCTTGTCTATCCCTTAATTGACTTTGGGGGTAGTTGATTTGATTTTGCATCTGCTTAGTAATTAATTGTTCTACTTTGCAGTGGTTCTATTTCCCTTGATGACATCCATTTAGCCTTAAGAATACTTCCATCTATAGCAGTCCCTCCAAAATGCACTGTAGAGGTGTCTTATGGGAGGTAAATTCTCTCAGCTTTTGCTTGTCTGTAAATTGTTTAATCCATCCTTCAAATTTAAATGAGAACCTTGCCAGGTAGAGTATTCTTGGTTCAAGACCCTTCTGCTTCATTGCATTAAATATATCAAACCACTCCCTTCTGGCCTGTAAGGTTTCTGTTGAGAAGTCTCATTGTAGCCTGATGGGTTTTCCTTTTGTATATGATCTTTTTTTCTCTCTCTACCTGCTTTTAAAAGCCTGTCTTTTTCCTTGATCTTTGCCATTTTAATTATTATATGTCTTGATGTTGTCTTCCTTGGGTCCCTTGTGTTGGGAGGTCTGTGCACCTCTATGGCTTGAGAGAGTATCTCCTTCCCCAGATTGGGGAAGTTTTCAGCAGTTACCTCCTCAGTAACACTTTCTATCCCTTTTTCTCTCTCTTTTTCTTCTGGTACCCCTATAATGCGAATATTGTTCCGTTTGGATAGGTCACACAGTTCTCTCAGTAGTTTCTCATTCTTAGAGATCCTTTTTTCTCTCTGTGCCTCAGCTTCTTTGTATTCCTCTTCTCTAATTTCTATTCCATTTACCATCTCTTCTACTATATCTAATCTGCTTTTAAATCCCTCCATTGTATGTTTCATTTCAGATATGGAATTTCTTAATGATTGAATCTCCATCTTAAATTTGTCCCTGAGTTTTGAATGTTTTTCTGTCCCTCCATGAGCATGTTTATCTTTTTTATTTTAAACTCTCTTTCTGGAAGATTGGTGCGTTCAGTTTCATTTGGCCCTTTTCTGGGGTTTTGGTCTTAACTAGGGTCCTTTGACATTTCATAATTCTGTGTGGTGCCCTCTAATGCCTAGAATCTCTAATCTCTCGAGCTGCTCAGCCCCTAGAGTGAGGCTGGAGGTTGTAGGGGAGCAGTGCTGGTGCCTGGGTGGAGGAAAGAGCTGTTTCCTGATTCCTGGCTGCAGTGCCTGTCTCCATATCAGACTCAGTGGGCTGAGCACACTAATGTAAGCCTCTGTGCTTGGCATCTCTAGCTGTTGTAAGCAGGGCTCCCTCTGGCTGGCCTGATGCCAGCACAGTGACTGCTGGTTTGCAAGCAGGGCCGGTAGGCCAGGAGGAAGGCGCAGCAGACTGCATGTCACAATGGGGGCCCTCGGAGCTGAGTAGGCAGCCAGGTGGATTGAGCGTCTGAAGCTCTGCTCAAAGTTCCCAACCATCTGAGCAGAGTGCGCCCAGACAGTCTTGTCCACCTATCCCTATCCCTTCTCCCGCATAGCAAGCTCTATGCAAATCCCGCCCATTCAGCAGCCCTCTCGCTGCTAGGAAGCCTCTCAGACTGCCTGCCTTTCCGGTGTCCCAGAGCGGCTGGTTGTGGATCCCAGTCCTCCACAAATGGTCGGAATCTCAGTCTCTGAAGCACTCCACCTGTCCCAGCTCCCTAACCCCAGCAACCTCCCAATCACCACACAATGTAGGTTTCTGCTCACAAAGCAGATGTCCAGGGCTAGGTGTTCAGCAGTCCCAGGCTTCCACCCGTCCCCCCGCTTCATTTCTCTTCCTCCCACCCGTGAGCTGAGCTGGGGGAAGGGCTCGGGTCCTGTCAGATCAAGGCTTTCCTATGTTACCCTGTTTCATGAGGTCTGCTCTGTTCGTGAGGTCTGTATGCAGTCTGGTGCAGCCTTCTTTCCTGTTGCTGTTTTAGGGCTAGTTGTAGTAACTATTTTCACACTGTCTGTGGTTTTGGGAGGAGTTCTCTGTCCCACCTCTCACGCCACTACCTTGTATCCCCGTCATCATTTGTTTTTAACTTAAGAATATTATTCAGAATATTTTCTCACCACATTAGGTAGCTTTGATTTTGAAGGAGTTTCTTATTTTAAAAATGGTTACTTTTAATTGATAAATATTTCTTCCCACTAAAGATATTTAAAAACAGTGTCTCAGAATCTGAGGGAAGGTTCAAAAAAATGTTTCAGAAATCTTTTAAACACAGTGACTACTTTGACAAGGCTGCCTAAATTTGGATGTGTGAGTACTTATATTGTTGATTAAGTAATCCTTTTACTTCATAGCTATTCCTAATGTGTGAAAATGTGTCTGTTCATAGACAACTGTTCTTTTCATAGATAATAGGTAGTTATGATAAAAGAAATTGTTAAAATAAATTTATCACATAATTTAGGTTATTTTACTCTTTTTATTATGTTAGGTAACACAATATTTATATCACCTTGTAGGTGGAAATTCTTGCTTCTCTTCAGAAACCAAAGAAGATCTCTTTAAAAGGTTCAGATGGAAAGTTCTACATCATGATGTGTAAGCCAAAAGATGACCTGAGAAAAGATTGTAGACTAATGGAATTCAATTCCTTGATTAATAAGGTTTGGAGATAGTTTAATTTTAGAATTATAATAATTGCTATCAGTGTGATACGGGCTTTTCAGTTTGCAAATAGATCACTCTTGGAATGAAATACACTGCCTTTTTCATTTTCAACTTAATTTTTTCAATTGGGATAAAATATTCATAACATTTTACCATTTTATATAAAATACCAATATTTTATCATTTTAACTATTTTTAAGTGTTCAGTTCAGTTCATTAGCATTAAATATAGTTATGTTGTGCAACCATCACCACCATTTCTCTCCAGAACTTTTTACATATTCCAGACTGAAACTCTGTATCAACTAAACAGTAACTACCCATTTCCCTTCCCCTCAGCCTCTGGCAACTACCATTTTTTCTGTCTCTATGAATTTGACTACTCTAGATGTCTTGTAGATGTGGAATTATAAACAGTATTTGTCATTTTTCACTGGCTTGTTTCACTTAGTATTGTATCTTCAAAGTTCATCCACCTTATAGCCTGTGTCAGTATTTCTTTCTTATTTTATAAGGCTGAATAATATACCATTGTATGTATATACTACATTTTGTTTATCCATTCATCCATCAGTGGACACTTTGGTTGCTTGCACCTTTTGGCTATTGTGAATAATGCTGCTATGAACACAGGCATACACATAACTGTTTGAGTCCCTGCTTTCAGGCTTTTGGGTATATGTCCAGAAGTGGAATTGCTGGTTTCACATAATGGTTTTAAAAATAAGATTACTTTTATTATATAAAGAAACAAGTATAAGACATATTGATGAGGGAAAATATTTTCTATTTTATTTTAAATTCTGATATCTATAGCTACTATAATTATAATGTGTTTTTCTATCAAATTTAGTTTTGTTTCAGTGCTAGAAAAAAAGTTAGGTTCTGTTTTTATCAACACACTGTTTAAAGTTGATCATTAATATTTTTTCCAGTTCTACTGGTAAGTGTTTTATTTCAGAGATGATATAAGATATCTCAGAGTTATTCTAAATATATGGGCTTATGTATTTAGAATAATTTTTCTGTAGCCAGGTATATACAAATAAATAGCATCTGTTCTTTCCATTGGTAAAAACTAAACCATACTGTGGGAAGATGAAATTTAATTGTGTTTCTATAACCTTTTTGTCCCTCCTCGTTATTCTCTCCCCACATTTCACTGGTACCTTTTATTAGTGAGAAAAATTATGAACCTTTAACATAGAAAAGATATAGCAGTAGATGAGTTTACTTTTTAAAAGAGGGCCACTATGGTTTGTACCTAGTTTAACCAAAAGTAATTTAAAAATTAATACCACCTTAAAAACCCATGTTATTAAAGGCAACATATGAAGATAAGGATTGCTTTTTATTTAAAACATTGTTTGGTAAATTGGCAACTTAATTCACTGACTGTTAAACTATTGGTATGTTCATTCAAAATTCCCTGAGTGTTTTTCTCATTAGGAGTATCAAGTGGTCTGGCTTTAGTTTATAAATTTATCTTAATCACCTTTATTACTGATTATTTCTTTACTATTCCCCCACATTACCGTGGTCAAATAAATAGCCTGATTGTGAAAAACTCTAGTATCACTATGTTGGTCTAGGAGGCCATACTGATTTTTACATGTGATTCTAATGCTATAATGTTCTGCTGACATTTATGTAGCCTACTTATTCCCAAAGTTTTAAATGTGTTTTTGGTCAATGATTATACTTTTGAATTGGACAGGTTGTAATCATCCATGTGTGCTTGGTTTATTTCACACAGTTCCAGAATTAAACAAAACAGTTTATTCTTTCCTAATATATTTTAGGATTAATCAGATGAGATGTGAAAAGCTTTCTTCTGCTAGGAGATAGTTTTTCAGATGAAGCTGTAATATTAAGCTGCAAGAGTAAGAAATACATTCTGGAGACACCATAAAACTCATATTTTTTATAATGCATTTTTTAGATAATCAAAATTAAACAGCATTCTCTGTGCCTAAAGAATTAATATTTCAGTTGTATCTAAAGCAATAAAATATGAGTAATTTGTCATTGTTACAGCTATGTATTTTGTAATATATAACTACTATTTTGAACACAATACTATTGCCACATTAATAGTGAATAATTAGAAAGAATGACTTACTCAAGGCATGTTTTAGTGATTTGGAATAAGGTTACTGTCCCACTAATGTTGTCCTTTCCTACCATTCTAAAGAATTATTCATCTATACCACAGAGTAAGCTTTCATTGAAATTCTTTTGCTAGGAAATGAACAATCTTTAGATGATTTGATTTAACACTGATAAAATTTGAATTTTTAAACTTATATGTATTTTTTAAAATAGTGTTTAAGAAAAGATGCAGAATCTCGTAGAAGAGAACTTCATATCCGAACATATGCAGTTATTCCACTGAATGATGAATGTGGTATTATTGAATGGGTTAACAACACTGCTGGCTTGAGACCTATTCTGACCAAACTATATAAGGAAAAAGGTATTAAAATTAATTCTTATGATACAAATATATAATATGGGTATAGAAGCTGTTAACATATATAATATGGGTATAATTGTTAACATATGCCATTGTACCTTTTTTTGATATAAGCCATAGTGAAATTTCTAGGTTAAATAAGAGGCTATATATCAAAGTAGTTAAGTGTTTCCTTCTCTTCTGCCTTCCTTCCTTCTGGTTTTCTGTTTTTTTTTTTTAAAGGAAAAAAATTTTTTTTAATTAAATTGTCAATCCATTGGCGTATTTCAAACCTTCCTTGTGTTTTAATTCCTTTTCTATCTTCATCTCAAAAGTATTTGAGGTAACTTACAAAAAAAGTGTATGAAAATCTTTTTCACAGAGGTATTACTGGTTACCAATCTGTGTATACTAGACTTTAGCAAATAAATACAGGCATACTTCATTTTATTGTGCTTTGCTTTATTGTGATTAGCAGATGACATTTTTTACAAATTGAAGGTTTGTAGCCGTCCTGAGTGGAGCAAGTCTGTTGGTGTAATTTTTCCAAGAGCATTTGCACAGTTCATGTCTCTGTGTCACATGTAATTCCCACAATATTTAAAACTTTTTCATTATTTCATCTTTGTTATGGTGATTTGTAATCAGTGATTATGATTTGCTGACAGCGCAGATGATAGTTAGTATTTCTTTAGCAACAATGTATTTTTTTAATTAAGTACATTGTTCTTTTAGACATAATGCTATAGTATGCTTAATGGACTACAGTAAACATAACTATTATATGCACTTGGGAAACCAAAAAATTCATTTGACTTTATTTTGATACCCACATTACTGCAATGGTCTGGAACTGAACCCGCAGTCTCTCTGAGGTATGCATGTAAATATATTGTGGATAATGAGAGCTAGTTTTTTCACTGTCAGAGAAAGAAAGAAAGGGAGGAAGGGTAGAATGAAACCTAGAGTATTAGATTGGAATTAGACTCTCCCACTAGCCAAACCTGGGTAGTATAAGCAACAAGATCAATAATCATAGCATTAACTTATAACCCATGGAATAAAGTAGACATGAATCCACATGTATGTAAACAAACACTTGAATAAATAAAGAGGGTAGTGGGAACAGTTCTTCCTTACAGAATTGGAGGGAATAAATATAGAAGAAATTATGGAAATGGAAAATCATCAATTACAGTTGCCACAATAATAAGTGTTGCCAGCAGTGATTAACAGTGGAAGCTGACATAGGCAGAAGCATGATGACAAACAGGTTATTTATGGAGTCTCAATGTATCTCCCTACAAGAGACTTGTTAATTACAAAGGGAAAAAATAGTCACTTTACAGTGCAGAAACAAAAATATAACTGGGGAAAAAAAATTGAACTCTTAAAAAATGCCAGTGTGATGAAAGACAAATTTCCCAGATTTAAGGACATTAAGGAGGCATGACCAGTCAATGTAATATGAGGTCCTGAATTGAATCCTGGCCCCCCCTAAAAGGACAGTAGAGGAACAATTAGTGAAATTTGAATAAGGTCTGATGGTCAATTTATCATATTAAAACAATATTAATTTCCTGGTTCAGATTATTGTACTATTGTTATGAAAGATAAGAACATTAAGCAAAGCTGGGTGAAGAATATATGAGAACTCTGTATGATTTTGCAATGTTTTGTAAGTCTAAAATTATTTCACAATAAAAAGTTAAATGTATATGGTGCAGTACCTTAAAAATAGTTATCAGAGTGAAGTAGAAAATAAGTGTATTAGTTTCCTAGGTAACAAAGTACTACAAACAACAGAAATTTATTCTTTCCCAGTTCTGTAATTTAGGAATGCAGAATCATGGTGTCAGTAGGACCATGCTGTCTTTGAAAGCTGTAGGGGAGAATCTGTTCCATGCCCTTCTTTTAGCTTCTGGTATTGTACCAACCTTTGACTTTACTTGGCTTGTAGATGCATCATTGCACTCTCTGCCTCCATCATCACATAGCATTATCTCTAAGTCTGTATGTCTCATCTCTGTTTTTTCTTCTTATAAGAACCCTATTCATCTCATATTAAGAGCCCACCCTAATGACCTCATCTTAACCTGATTACATGGCAACAATCCTCTTTTCAAATAAGGTGACATTAACACATACCAGGGGTTAGGACTTAAATATACCTTTTCGAGGGATACAAATCAACCCATAAAAATAATATTCATAAATTATTATACTATGTGTATTGTGCTAAGTATGTTATATTTTATTTATTATTGTTAATAAGCCTCATTATCCCTATTTTATGGACAGTGCTAGAGTGGTTAAATAACTCATACAGGTTCGCATAGCTAATAAATTGCGTAACTGAAACTCAGACACACTTTAGTCTGATTTCATGGAACTTGCTGTTAACTATGTTATTTAGAAGGATAAAATACTGTGTAAGTTTTAATTATTGTTATTGGATTATTTTTTAATGTTATTTATTTATTTTTCATTAAGGTATTATTCATATACACTCTTATGAAGGTTTCACATGAAAAAAGTGTGGTTACTCCAATTCACTCATATGGTGTCCCTCCATACCCCACTGCAGTCGCAGTCCATCAGTGTAGTAAGATGCCACATAGTTACTATATGCCTTCTCTGTGCTACACTGTCTTCCTCATGATCACCACCACACTGTGTGTGCCAGTAATAATACCCCTCAATCCCCTAATCCCTCCCTCCCGACCCACTCTCCCCAACCCCTCCCTTTTGGTATATGCTAGTCTCTTCTTGGAGTCTGTGAATCCGTTGCTGTTTTGTTCCTTCAGTTTTTGCTTTTTTGTTATACTCCACAGATGAGTGAAATCATTTGGTACTTGTCTTTCTCGACCTGGCTTATTTCACTGACAATAATATCCTCCAGCTCCATCCATGTTGTTGCAAATGGTAGGCTTTGTTTCTTTCTTATGACTGAATAGTATTCCATTGTGTATATGTACCACATCTTCTTTATCACTTCATTTACTGATGCACACTTAGGTTGCTTCCATATCTTGGATACTGTAAATAGTGCTCCAATAAACAAAGGAGTGCATATGTCTTTTTGAATCTGAGAAATTATATTCTTTGGGTAAACACCTAGAAGTGGAATTCTGGGTCAAATGGTATTTCTATTTTTAGTTTTTTGAGGAACCTCCATATTGCTTTCCATAATGGTTAAACTAGCTTACAATCCCACTGCCAGTGTAGGAGGGTTCCCCTTTCTCCGCATCCTCGCCAACATTTGTTTTTCTAAGTCTTCTCGATACTGGCCATCCTAAGTGGTGTGAGGTGATATCTCATTGTGGTTTTTATTGGCATTTCCCTTATAATTGGTGATGTGGAGCATCTTTTCATGTGCCTGTTGGCCATCTGAACTTCTTTGGAGAATTGTCCATATCTTCCACCCATTTTTTAATTGGGTTATTTGCTTTTTGGTTGTTGAGGTGTGTGAGTTTTTTATATATATTGTACATTAACCCCTTGTCAGATATGTCATTTACAAATATATTCTCCCATACTGTAGGATGCCTTTTGTTCTGTTGATGGTGTCCTTTGCCATACAGAAGCCTTTTAGTTTTATGTAGTCCCGTGTGTTCATTTTTGCTTTTGTTTCCCTTGCTTGAGGAGATGCGTTCAGGAAAAAGTTGCTCATGTTTATATTCAGGAGATTTTTGCCTGTGTTGTTTTCTAAGAGTTTTATGGTTTCATGACTTACATTCAGGTCTTTGATCCATTTTGAGTTTACTTATCTCTATGGGGATAGACAATAATCCAGTTTCATTCTCTTACATGTAGCTCTCCAGTTTTGCCAACACCAGTTGTTGAAGAGGCTATCATTTCCCCATTGTATGTCCATGGCTCCTTTATTGTATATTAATTGGCCATATATGCTTGGGTTAATATCTGGGCTCTCTATTCTTTTCCACTGGTCTATGTTTCTGTTCTTGTGCCATTACCAAATTGTCTTGATTACCGTGGCTTTGTAGTAGAGCTTGAAGTCAGGAAGTGTAATCCCCACTGCTTTATTCTTCCTTCTCAGGATTTCTTTGGCTATTCCAGGTCTTTTGTGGTTCCATATGAATTTTAGAACTATTTGCTCTAGTTCGTTGAAGAATGCTGTTGATATTTTGATAGGAATTGCATTGAATCTGTAGATTGCTTTAGGCAGGATGGCCATTTTGACAATATTATTTCTTCCTATCCATGAGCAGGTTATGTGTTTCCATTTATTGGTATCTTCTTTAATTTCTCTCATGAGTGTCTTGTAGTTTTCAGAGTATAGGTCTTTTACTTCCTTCATTAGGTTTACTCCTAGTATTTTATTCTTTTTGATGCAATTGTGAATAGAATTGTTTTCCTGATTTCTCTTTATGCTAGTTCATCATTAGTGTATAGGAATGCAAAACATTTCTCTGTATTGATTTTGTATCCTGCAACTTTGCTGAATTCAGATATGAGATCTAGTAGTTTTGAAGTGGATTCTTTAGGGTTTTTTATGTACAATATCATGTCATCTGCAAACACAGACAGTTTAACTTCTTCTTTACCAGTCTGGATGCCTTTTATTTCTTTTTGTTGTCTGATTGCCATGGCTAGGACCTCCAGAACTATGCTGGATAAAAGTGGGGAGAGTGGACATCCTTGTCTTGTTCCTGATCTTAAAGGAAAAGCTTTCAGCTTCTCGCTGTTAAGTATGATGTTGACTATGGGTTTGTCATATATGGCCTTTATTATGTTGAAGTATTTGCCCTCTATAACCATTTGGTTGAGAGTTTTTATCATGAATGGATGTTGAATTTTGTCAAATGCTTTTTCAGCATCTATGGAGATGATCATGTGGTTTTTGTCTTTTTGTTGATGTGGTGGATGATGTTGATGGGTTTTTGAAAGTTGTATCATCCTTGCATCCCTGGAATAAATCCTACTTGATCATGATGGATGATCTTTTGAAGTATTTTTTAATTCGGTGTGCTAATATTATGTTGAGGATTTTTGCATCTATGTTCATCAGG
Source organism: Smutsia gigantea (assembly GCA_032199065.1). Lineage (NCBI taxonomy): Eukaryota > Metazoa > Chordata > Mammalia > Pholidota > Manidae > Smutsia > Smutsia gigantea. The sequence goes on along the minus strand of JAVSCE010008115.1, from coordinate 75,874 downwards.
GATATTGGTCTGTAATTTTCTTTTTTTGTGGTGTCTTTGCCTGGTTTTGGTATGAGGGTGATGTTGGGCTAAGAATGAGTTTGGAAATATTCCTTCGTCTTCTTCTTTTTGGAAAACATTAAGGAGAATCGGTGTTAGGTCTTCACTAAATGTTTGATAAAATTCAGCAGTGAAGCCATCTGGTCCAGGTGTTTTGTTCTTAGGTAGCTTTTTGATTACCAGTTCAATTTCGCTGCTAGTTATTGGTCTGTTCAGATTATCTGTTTCTTTCTGGGTCAGCCTTGGAAGGTTGTATTTTTCTGGAAAGTTGTCTATTTCTTCTAGGTTATCCAGTTTGTTAGCATAAAATTTTTCACAGTATTCTCTCATAATTCTTTTTATTTCTGTGGTGTCTGTAGTGATTTTTCCTTTCTCTTTTCTGATTCTGTTTATGTGTATAGACTCTCTTTTGTTCTTGATAAGTCTGGCTAGGGGTTTATTTATTTTGTTTATTTTCTCAAAGAACTAGTTCCTGCTTGCATTGATTTTTTTCTATTGTTTATTATTCTTGATTGTATTTATTTCTGCTCTAATCTTTATTATGTCCTTCTACTGACTTTGGGCCTCATTTGTTGTTCTTTCTCTAGTTCCATTAATTGTGAGTTTAGACTGTTCGTATGGGATTGTTCTTCTTTCCTGAGGTAGGCCTGTATTTGCAGTATACTTCCCTCTTAGCACGGCCTTCGCTGTGTCCCAAAGATTTTGCGGTGTTGAATTATTGTCATTTGTCTCCATATATTGCTTGATCTCTGTTTTATTTGGTCAGTGATCCATTGGTTATTTAGGAGCATGTTGTTAAGCCTCCATGTGTTTGTGGGCATTTTCATTTTCTTTGTGTAATTTATTTCTAGTTTCATACTTTTGTGTTCTGAGAAGCTGGTTAGTACAAGTTCAATCTTTCTGAATTTACTGAGGCTCTTTTTCTGGCATAGTATATAATCTCTTCTTGAAAATGTTCCATGTGCAATTGAGAAGAATTTGTATCATGCTTCTTTTGGGTGGAGAGTTCTGTAGATGTCTGTTAGGTCCATCTGTTCTAATGTGTTGTTCAGTGCCTCTGTCTCCTTATTTATTTTCTGTCTGGTTGATCTGTCCTTTGGAATGAGTGGAGTGTTGAAGTCTCCTAGAATGTATGCATTGTATACTATTTCCCCTTTTAATTCTGATAGTATTTGTTTCACATATGTAGGTGCTACTATGTTGGGTGCATAGAAATTTATAATGGTTTTATATACTCTTGTTGGATTGACCCCTTTATCATTATGTAAAGTCCTTCTTTGCCTCTTGTGACTTTCTTTGTTTTGAAGTCTATTTTGTTTGAAAGAAGTACTGCAGCTCCTGCTCTTTTCTCCCCATTATTGGCATAAAGTATCTTTTTTCATCCCTTCACTTTTTGTCTGTGTATGTCTTTGCATTTGAAGTTAGTGTCTTGTAAGCAGAATATAGTTGTGTCTTGTTTTTTATCCATTGAGTGACCCTATGTCTTTTGATTGGTGCATTCAGACCATTTACATTTAGGGTGATTATCAATAGATATGTACTTATTGCCATTGCAGGCTTTATATTCTTAGTTACCAAGGGTTCAAGGGTAATTCCCTTAATATCTAACAGTCCAACTTAACTCACGTTGTATGCTGTTACAAATACAATCTGAAAGTTCTTTTTTTTTTCTCCTCCTGTTTCTCCTTCCTCTATTCTTTATATATTAGGTAACATATTCTGTACTCTTTGTCCTATCCCTTGACTGACTTTGGGGGTAGTCAATTTAATTTTGCATTTTCCTTTGTAATTAACTGTTCTACTTTCTTTGTGTGGTTTTATTATCTCTGGTGACAGCTATTTAGCCTTAGGAACATTTCCATCTATAGCAGTCCGTCCAAAATACACTGTAGAGATGGTTTGGGGGAGGTAAATTCTCTCAGTTTTCTTCTCTGGAAATTGTTTAATTCCTCCTTCAAATTTAAATGATAATCTTGCCAGATAGAGTATTCTTGGTTGGAGGCCCTTCTGTTTCATTGCATTAAATATATCATGCCATTCCCTTCTGGCCTGTAAGGTTTCTGCTGAGAAGTCTGATGATAACCTGATGTGTTTTCCTTTATATGTCATCTTTTTTCTCTCTCTAGCTGCTTTTAAAAGTCTATCTTTATCCTTGATCTTTGCCATTTTAATTACTATATGTCTTGGTGTTGTCTTGTGTCCCTTGTGTTGGGAGTGCACCTCCATGGCCTGAGAGACTATCTCATTCCTCAGATTGGGGAACTTTTCAGCAATTACCTCCTCAAAGACACTTTTTTTCCCTTTTTCTCTCTCTTCTTCTGGTACCCGTATAATGCAAATATTGTTCCGTTTGGATTGGTCAGATAGTTCTCTCAATATTCTTTCATTCTTAGAGATCTTTTTTTCTTTCTGTTCCTCAGCTTCTTTGTATTCCTCTTCTCTAATATCTCTTTCATTTATTGCCTCCTCCACTGTATCTAATCTCCTTTTAAAACCCTCCATTGTGTTCTTTAACGATTTGATCTCTACCCTAAATTCATTCCTGAGTTCTTGAATATTTTTTTTTATCTCCAGGAGTATGTTTTTGATTTTTATTTTGGAATCTCTTTCAGGAAGTTTGATTAGTTCAGTGTCATTTGAACCTTTTTCTGGTGTTTCTTGGATTTTGGTCTGAGACATCTTCCTTTGAAGTTACTTATTTGTATGTGGTGCCTTCTAGTGCCCAGAAGCTCTGCTTTCTGGTGCTTCTCAGCTCCTGGAGCCATGTTGGGGTCACAAGAGAGTGGTGCTGGTGCCTGTGGGGAGGAAACAGTTGTTTCCTGCTTCCAGGCTGCTATACCTGTCTTCACTGCCAGAGCCAGTGGGCTGAACACACAGGTGTAAGCCTCTATGCGTTGTGTTTGTAGCTGCTGTATGCGGGGCTTCCCTCTGGCTAGCCTAACAGCACTGCACGGATTGCTGGTTTGCAAGCCACGTGCAGGCTGGCTTGGAGGAATGCACAGGAGGCTGCGTATCACTGTTGGGGGTGTTGGAGCTGCATAGCTAGCCACGGGGATCGAGCACCTGAAGATCGTGAAAGTTCCCAACCTGCTGGGCAGAGTGCGTCTGGACTGTTTTGTCTACCTGTGATTTCTCCTGAGCAGTAAGCTCTGTGCAATCCTTGCCCCTTTAGCGGCCCTCTTGCTGTTAGGAAGTCTCTCAGACCGCCTGCCCAGAGCAACTGGATATGGATCTCTGTTTTCCACAAGCAGCTGGAATCTCAGTCTTTCCAGGTATTCCGCCTCTCTTAGCTTTCCAACCCCAGTAATCACCAGAGCACCATGTAATGTAGGTTCGTCCTCCCAGAGCACATCTTCAGGGCTAAGTTTTCAGCAGTCCCAGGCCTCCACTCCCTCTCTGCTCCTTTTCTCTTCCTCCCTCCAGTGAGCTTGGGTAGGGAAAGGGCTTGGGTCCTGACGTGTCATGGCTTTGGTACGTTACCCTGTTCCGTGAGGTCTTTTCTTTTCTCCAGGTATGCAGTCTGGTGCAGCCTTCTTTCCTGTTGCTCTTTCAGGATTATTTGTATTAATTATATTTTCGTATTATATGTGGTTTTAGGAGGAGGTCTCTTTCTCACTTCTCATGGTGCCATCTTTAATCCTCCAGCTGTTACTGCTATTGGATTTTTAAAAATGTTTTAAATATATATTTCTTAAATGTCATGAACATACTTGAACTGTGCAATATTTAGACTAAAAACCTCAAATCTCAAACTTGTCCATAAAGTTTGTGGCTGTGCCTTGGGTATAAACACCAAAAATCAAGGTGGGCCTAAAAGATACTTTATAGACTGGAACCATAGCAACCAAATATATCAGAAGGAGTTTTTCTGCTTCCCTAGATGATTTCCATTGTTGTATAAGATTATCTTAAGAATCACACATGGTATGAATCTTACAGGATAGCCTTCACACACAGTAAACTTTTAGAGCACCATTATAGATTTCTTAGTAATGATTCTGTATGGACATATACTATATGCTGATTAACAGAGAGATCACTATAATTTTAATGAGAGCTGCAGCATTTTTACAATTCCAGGGACACTATTCACATTGAATTTATTCTAAGTGGTATTTCCATTTGTAACTCCTGTAGGCAGGGCTTCCCTCTGGCTAGCCTGACGCCAGGGAAGAATTGATTGCACAACATTGGTTTTACTTGACATTAATTTTCATCAACAAGAGGCTTCACTTTATATAGGTATAAGTGAACATAATGTATTTTATTATAATATCAGAAGATAAATTCACCTATGCAAAATTGATATTTTTCTAAGTTTTCTTGGTGTTGAAAACAATTTGAATGACATTAGATGTTTCTTGTCTAATTTTAACCAAAAAAATTGCCCCTTTTCTTATTTAGCTTGTATGATTAATGGAAATCACTCTATCTTGCAGGTGTTTATATGACAGGGAAGGAACTTCGCCAGTGTATGTTACCAAAGGCTGCAGCTTTGTCTGAAAAACTCAAAGTATTCCGAGAATTTCTGCTACCCAGGCATCCTCCTGTTTTTCATGAGTGGTTTCTGAGAACGTTTCCTGATCCAACATCGTGGTAAGTTATTAAGAATATAACATATTCTTAGATTGGATGTGTTAAAAAAAATTTAGATTTATATTGCCTCATATGTCATAGGAATATGATAGGCATTGTGTTTTCTTTAGGTACAGTAGCCGATCAGCATACTGCCGTTCCACTGCAGTTATGTCAATGGTTGGTTATATACTGGGGCTTGGAGACCGTCATGGTGAAAACATCCTCTTTGATTCTTTGACTGGTGAATGTGTACATGTGGATTTCAACTGTCTCTTCAATAAGGTAAGTGATATGACTTACTCTCAACTGTTTCTCCCAATTCCCTTTCCTCAACAAATGTTCTTCCTAATCATGCCCATTGGTAGCAGTTATAGTTACAGTTGAGTCACACTAAGACTTTGTTGATTGGTTTTGGTCACTGGATTCCAGAACCCTTAGTAAAGCAACTTGGGATGGAGAGAACTTAAAAGGCTGATATAGTAAAACTAATGCTGAACTTGAAATTCAAATTCTTACTCAGTTTTTAGTTATGTGAACATAGGCAGATCAGTTCATTTTCCTGAGTTTTAGAGAAACGGAATAGTTTAATGTGATGTTTTCTAAACCTGGAAGCATATCAGACTCATCCAAGAGTTTTTTTTTAATACACAGATAGGAAACATCCCAGGAGATTCAGATTCTGAAGGTCCAGAGTGGGGACTGGGAATAAATTAAGGTTGTTGGACTCTCCTTAGGCCCCTTCCACTATTCCAATGTTACAATCCTGGACAGCAGACTAATAGGACTAGTAGGTTAACCCAGAGTTTATTTATCCCCATTTTCTATGGGTTGCCTTCTGCTGTTACAGGAAACCAAGAAGGGTCACAGACCCAACTGAGAGCAAATCAGAGATAAAGCACTTATATAGATTAAATCATACAAGAAAGGAATTTAAGGAAACTGAGGATGAAAAAGTCCTAAGAAAGGCAAGTTCAAGAATGGCAGAAAACAAATGAACTAGACTTCATTACATGTTAACAATTCCTCTCTGAGGAATGTGAGCTTCTAACACTCAGCTGTTTCTTTTCCCCTTCTGCTTTAAAGTGAAAGTCTTTTTAAAAAATGTATTTGTACTTTTTATTCAAAAAAGACATTAAGGAATATATAAGACTAAATATTGAATGCATAAAAATTTCTCTGTAATGATATTCACTATAGTAATTCAGTGAAATGTGAAATTTTATCTAGGGACATAGATGGATATTCAGTTTCTCAAAAGCAAATGGCTCTTTGATGTTATAGACCTCTAATGTAGTTACAAATGCAAATATTTTGAGGGTACCTTTGCTCTTTGCTAAGAATCTAGACATGAAGTTTTAATTTTTTGCATAAAGATTTAAAAATTCTGACATTCTTTTTAATAAAATGCATTATTTTATTTGCAAAGGGAGAAACCTTTGAAGTTCCAGAAATTGTTCCATTTCGCCTGACTCATAATATGGTTAATGGAATGGGTCCTATGGGAACAGAAGGTCTCTTTCGAAGAGCTTGTGAAGTTACAATGAGGTTGATGCGAGATCAAAGAGAACCTTTAATGAGGTAATTATCCATACTTTATAATAATTTAACAGTAACCTTGAATGCAATTATTGGTTCCTAGGTATGTTTTCTTTATATTTGTTTTCTTTATAAAGAAGCCAGTTTGCCTTGTTTTAACTAGGAATTTTTTAATAATAGCTTTATTAAAATATAAATTATAGTTCATTGCAGCATTAGTCACAATAGCCAAAACATGGAAGCAAACTAAGTGTCCATCAATGGATGAATGGATAAAAAAATGTGTATGTTTGTGTGTACACAATGGAATATTATTTAGTCATATGAAAGAAAGAAATCTTGCTATATGTAACCACATGGATAGACCTTGAGGGCATTATACTAGAAAAATAAGACAGCAAAAGACTTACATGTTGAATCTTACCAAAAAAATAAATAAGCGAAAAATAAAGACTTACAGAGAACAGATTAGTAGTGCCAGAGACAAGGGTTTGGGGTATGTGAAAATGGGTTAAGTAGGTCAAAAGGTATAAACTTTCAGTTATAAAGTAACTCAGTCACAGCATGGTGACTATAGTTAACAATACTGTATAATATATTTGAAAGTTGCTGAAGAGAGTAAATCTTAAAAATTCTCATGATAAGGAAGAAAGTTTCCAAGTATATATGGTGTTGGATGTTAACTAGGACTTAATGTGGTGATCATTTTGCAATATATACAAATATCAAATCATTATCTTGTGCACCTGAAACTAATACATTACATGTAAATCATATCTCAATTTAAAAAAGGTATAATTTATACCCTAAAATTCACTTTTACTATATTCACAAAATTGCACAACCATCACCACTAATTATAAAACATTTTTATCACCCCCCCAAAAAATTGGTTACTTCCCTGCCATCCCCTAGCAACCACTAATCTACTTTGTGTCTCAGTGGATTTGCCTATTCTGAACATTTCATACATAATGGAATCATATAACGTGGCCTTTTGTCTCTGTATTCTTTTATTTAGCATAATGTTTTCAGGGTTTATCCATGCTGTTAGCATGTAGCAGTAATTCATTTTTTTTTATTGCCAAATAATATTCCACAGATATGCCACCTTTTGTTTAACTCTTCATCAATTAATGGACATTTGGGTTGTTTCTACCTTTTGGCTATTGAGAATAATGTGGCTGTGAATATTTCCATATAAATTTTATGTGGATATATGTTTTTAGTTCTCTTGGATGTACTTAGTAGAATTGCAGAGTCACATGTTAAATCTAAGCTTAAAATTTTGAGGAACTTTCAAGGTATTTTCCAAACAGCTGTAATACTTTACAATCCTGCTAACAATGTATGAGGGTTCTAATTTCTCCACATCCTTACCAGCTAATGTTATTATCTGTGGATGTGAAATGTTATCTCATTGTGGTTTAAATTTGCATTTTCCTAATGACCAATAATGTTGAGCATCTTTTCATGTGCTTATTGATCAGTTGTGTATCTTCTTTGGACAAATGTTCAAATCCTTCGCCCATTTTAAGATTGAATTAATTATGTCTTTGTTGTTGAGTTGTAAGAGTTCTTTATGTATTCCGGATACTAGACCCATATGAGATATGTGATTTGCAAATGGTTTTTTAAAAATTTCTTAATTATGTTCTTTGAAGCATATAAATTTTTACTTTTCGTGAAGACCAATTTATCTGTTTTTGTTGTAGTTGTTATATGTGCTTTTGGTGTTATACTAAGAAACTATTGTATAATCCAGAGTCCTAAAGATTTATATTCTCTTTTATTCTAGTTTTAGCTCTTATGTTTAGATCTTTTATGATTTTCAGTTATTTTGTATCTCATTGTGAAGTAGGGGTCCATATTATTCTTTTGAATGTGTATATCCAGTTGTCCCACCACTATTTATTGAAAAGATTATTTTTTTCCATTAAATTGTCTTTGGCACTTTTTTTGAAGATAATTGACCATATATGTAAGGGTTTATTTCTAGACTTTCCATTTTATTCCATTGATCTGTATGTCTACCTTGTGCCAACAACACACTGTCTTGATTACTGTAGCTTTGTAGTTAAGTTTTGAAATTAGGAAGTTTAAGTGCTCCAGCTTTTTCTTCTTTTTCAAGATTGCTTGGCTATTATTTTATGGGTAGTTTTTGCATTTCCTTATGAATTTTAAGGTCATCTTGTCAACTTCTGCCAAAAGCCAGCCCATGTTTTGATAGGAATGGCTTTGAATCTATAAATCAGTTTGGGGAGTACTGCTATCTTAACAAAATTAAGTCCTCTTTTCTGGTCCACGAACATAGGATGTTAGTTATTTAAGTCTTCTTCAATTTCTTCCAACAATGTTTCATAAGTTCTAGTTTGCAAATCCGTATTTGTTTTTTTTTAATGTGTTCCAAAGTATTTTCTTCCTTTTAATGCTATTCAAAATGGAATTTTTTTCATAATTTCATTTTTGGATTGTTCATTGCTGGTGTAAAGAAATTCACTGATATTTGTATCTTTTCTCTTGCAACCTTGCTGAACTTGTTTATTAATTCTAATAGTTATTTTTGTAGATACCTTAAGATTTTCTCTCTACAACAGCATGTCATCTACAGATAGAAGTAGTTTTACTTCTTCCTTTCCAGTCTCAGTGCCTTTTCTTTTTCTTTCCTAATTGCCCTAGCTAGATGAATAGATGTGGTGAGAAGTCTTCATTCTTATCTTGTTCCTGCCCTTGAGGGTAAAGAAGTCAGTCTTTCACCATTAAATATGTTAGCTTAGGAAAGTAGGGTTGTTGTTTTTTTAACTTTTAAAGCTCATTCATTCATTTTTTCTTTCTTTAAAAGCTGTCTACTGGGTATTTTGGCAGAATGCACTGGTTAGTTGGGCAGAGATAAAGGCAAATTCTCTGAAAGAGGAAGTGTAGTGTCTTGTGAAACACTTAACAGGAGTCCCTATCCTGGTCTGGGGAAATCAGGAAGTAATTCCTGGAGGAAGTAGCTGAAACTCCAAAGTAGAGTTGATCATGCAAAAAGGAAGAGAGTCTTCTGAGTGATACAAACATCGAGGCAAGTAAAGGCACGGCCTGCCTGAGAAATACTGTATTCTAGAGGGTAGATTTCAAGGAGGTGGTGCTATGATGCAGCACAGATGAGTGGGGCTAGATTATGAAAAGTCCATGAGGCTAGTTTACACAGTTAAACTTTACTCTGAGAATAACATTGGAGGATTTTAAGAAAATTTAGAAAGAGGAAGAAATGAGATAATCAAATTTGTACTGTAGAAAAATTACAGTTCTAGTGTTGTGCCCAAGTCGCGAGTCCCTGAGAGACCACCAAGGAGCCGATTCCGATGCAAACACAAAAGGGTCATTTATTTCAAGCTCGAGCTTGGACTCACACCTGTCACCGAGGCAGTGGTTCCGAAGTGAGAGCCCTGAGCTCAGGGTAGGCAAGGTTTTTAAGCATTACAAGGTGCAGGGGGAGGAGGGCACTAACTTGGACATTTTCCATGGGTTAAGTCTGGCTGCTGCCCAGCTGCCAGCTGATGTACCATGTAAGGTATTTTATCTTTAAGGGACAGGAGAGCCTGGACTTTGAGTGTCTAGACCTTGAGGTCGTTGCTAGGGAACTATCTGGAGTGAAGGTTACTGGAACAATGGGTAGTTTCTCCAGTAACTGGAACAAAGTTTTCTTAGAACTAGGTTGGGGCTGAGGCCTCCTTCTTAAGATGGCCTTTTTAAAATGGAGTTTCTCTTGCTCTCACACTAGTTTGAATTAGAGCCCAGAAAACTAGTTAGAGGATTGTTACAGCAACCCAAGAAAAAGTGGTGGTGTATTGGATGAGGTAGTAACAGTGGAGGAGATGAGTAGAGAGATTCTAAAGAGATTTAGGAGGTAGAATTGGGTATTAAAGAGGAAGAGGAGGCAAGGGTGATTCCTAGATTTTTGTTCAGGGCAAATGGGTGAATGATGCTGTTCTTTACTAACTTGGGGAATACAGGAGGAATGGTTTAGGAAAGGTTAATGAGTTTTGTTTTGAAAATACTGAATTAAAGGTGCCTGCAAAACATTTCAGTGGGTTTTCCCCACAGTTAGTAGAATTTGAAATCTAGAGCACCGTAGAAAAATCTGGGCTCAGTGTATGTGATAGCTATAGGTAGTTTATGGTCTTTGGAGACATGGCAGAGAATAAAATTCATTCATTTAATAAATATTCACCTATCAGTTCAGAGTATGCATTTAGAGATGCACATAGAACTCATTTTACTCTACCCTCCCAAGAACGCCTCAGCTCCTCCTCATCTTGCTTTTCCCTCCCTCTTTGCTTTCCCTCCCCTCACCCTAAAACAGTAATTTTACCGATCTTACCAAAACTGTAGTAATGTATGTTTTAAGAGAGTTACCATTAGCTTCTTAACCTTCACTTATTCTCCACTCAACTGTTGACTTTAGAAAGATTTCTTCCTAAAAAGATAACATTGTAATGAGTGGGAAGGGAGGGATAAGGGGGAAAAAGGGCTATTACAATTAGCACGCATAATGTAGCTGGGGGTGGGGGATACGGAGAAAGCAGTATAACAGAGAAGTAGTGATTCTATAGCATCTTACTTCGCTGATGGACAGTGACTGTAATGGGGTATGTGGTGGGGACTTGATAATAGGGGGAGTCTAGTAACTTTAATGTTGCTCATGTAATTGTACATTAATAACAGCAAAATTAAAAAAGATAACATTGTATTATTACGATAATGTTTGTTTCCCTTTTAGTGTCTTAAAGACTTTTCTACATGATCCGCTTGTGGAGTGGAGTAAGCCAGTGAAAGGGCATTCCAAAGCAGCACTGAATGAGACCGGGGAAGTTGTCAATGAAAAGGTTAGTTGAAGGTATAGCTTGCTATGAGCTGGCACTGTGTATCTACAAATGAGAACTGATTCTAAATACTGTTAGTGACTGACCATTGAATATTCTCAATCTAGTTCCCTAGTATCACAATGCCATACGTTTTTATTATCATTATTAATGTTAACATTATCATTTGTGTAATAAAAAGAGTTTAAGACACTTGTTTAACCATAGACAATTCACAATTATGAGATATAATGGGAAAAACTTGAACACAAATTGCCTGCCTTAAAAAGCAGCAGGTTTCAACTTTAATATTTAGCAATTTATTTCTTACTAAGTTGAAGTCTCAAAGTTTGTACATAATTATTTTTAATAAGTGAGACTAGATTGAGGATTGGTTTTCTAATAACACTCTCACTTCCATTCTGATGCAAGCAGGTCACTCAGAACTCCCATTTGCACATACTAACAATCTAAATATTGGGCGTTAGAGTATTGCTGTTATTAGCATATTCATTCAAATGTTTAATTCTTAAACATTAAAAAATTTTTAATTTTAAATTATTATTTTTCTAGAATTGTAATGTGGAAGAGATTCGTAGTCCAGAAAAATGTTCACATAGTCCAGAAGAAATATCCAGGCTGTTGATATTGAATCAATTTTGCAAGCCTCAAAATCAGTATCTCAGGATACTTTAATTTCTTCTGTCTGTATTTGCTCTTATAAAAAGGGTAATGATCAGTAAAATGGCATTAACACTTGTTAAATAACAGAAAGGTAGTAATTCCAACTTATCAACATCTGGATGTCATCAGGTCCTTATCCCTTATGATTTTCAATTTCTTCTTTTCAGGCCAAGACCCACGTTCTTGACATTGAGCAGCGACTGCAAGGTGTAATCAAGACCCGAAATAGAGTGACAGGGCTGCCATTATCTATTGAAGGACATGTGCATTACCTTATACAAGAAGCTACTGATGAAAATTTACTATGCCAAATGTACCTTGGTTGGACTCCATATATGTGAAATGAAATTACTTCAAAGAATATGTTAATAATATAAACTTAATGCATCTGGTATTACTCTGTGGCTGTATCAGTTCAGTTCCAAAGTACAAGTTTATGTTCTTTATGTTCTCAGAACAAGTGTTATTATTTCTCCTTCATTGTTAATATTTAAAATAATGTTATTTAGAAAATAAACTTTTCTTAATATATACTGTGAATTATAATGGAGAAATGGAACATCGTCTGTTCTTACATTTCTAAAAAGAGTATTTGAAAGAAACAAGTTGTCCTTTTCATTTTATAACTTCTATTGGTTGTAAGTACTAGTTGGCATAAGGATTCATTTGAACAACAACAAAATTATATTGGCTAAAACTGGACAAAGCACTGTGCTAGACTTGTGCACAAAACTGACTCTCTTGCCCTCTAGGAACTGACAGTCTAGTCTAGTAAAACAGAGATACATAAACCTAAGTTTCACATTAAATTCACTTAGTATAACTCTTTTGTATGGCTGAAAATGATAGGGAAAAAACATAAGCCAAGAAGCATGCATATGAAAACTACATGAACATTCTGTAATTTGAAAGATGCTGACAAACTGAAAGCTTACAGAATGCAGAATCTAGTGGTCTTGGAAGACAAAGTTTCATGAGATTTCAAAATCTAAAAATAGTGTAATGAGGTTAAAATATTTTCGTAAGTTTTCTTGCAGAAGATTAATAATTACAAAGCAGTGAGCTCATTACATTCAAGTAAGTGGAAAAGTTTAGAACAAATATAATTTCATTTATATTCACTTGACAGAATACTGCTTTCATGTAGGGTTGAAAGTGTGATGGAGGAAAACACGATAAACCATGAGGGATGAATGTGAAAAGTATGTATTAAATAATTTCCAATGGGGGCCTTAATTTTAAAGTTGAAGCTGGGGGTGGGGATAAGGGGTGGAGAGAAGTTAGTTTTTTCAACATTTGTAAAAACGTTTTAAAAAAAATCTGTTATGGATTTATATTCCTCAAAGAAAAATTCCCCCTCGCCAAACAACAAACTAAACCAAATAAATCACCAGACCTTGCCAAATTCGTGTTTTAAAATACTGAGATTAGCAATTCCAGGAGACGGTAGCAGCCAGGAGAAAATTAGTGTTCAAAACTCTTCCAGCAATCTGGTGAAGTTTTGCTACCACTTCCAAGTCGGCTTATGAGGCACAGCTCTGTCAACGGCCATTTCCAGAAATTAGTTTAACACACTCCACAACGCCTCAACCTTCTTAAACGTAACTGCCAGCGCGCACTGCCGCGGCGAGTCAGAGCCGGGATTAGAGCTCCGCCCCGGGGATGCGGCGTCGGATGCGGCCGCTCTAGGCCCGCCGACCGCTCTCTATGGTTGGGCGGGCCGAGTGTTGTCATCGGCGGAGCGACGGCCGGAGGCGGCGGCGTAGGCTCCGGCGGGGTGTTTGGTTTCGATTTGGCCCTGAGTGGAATTAGTGTTGACGGTCGAAATGGGAGTCCCCAAGTTTTACCGATGGATCTCAGAGCGATATCCCTGTCTCAGCGAAGTGGTGAAAGAGCATCAGGTGGGTGAGCAAGGGGGCAGCGGCTCAGAAGGGTGAGGACCCGGGGCTCCGCGGCCCACTCTCCACCCTGGGACAGGGCTTTCCAGCGTCCCTCTGCTCGTCGGCTGCCGGATGAACCGCCAAGGGAGGAAAACAGAAGGTTTGAGGACCCTCTCGACGTGAACGGGGGCGAAGACGCAGGTTGCGTTTGTGTAGGCAGAGCCGTGGGGATCGCAGTTCTGACAGCTCTCCTGCGGGGTCAGGGCCTTCCGCGACTCCGAAATTCATCCTCGGGGACGAACAGTTTAGGGAGCTCTTTGCTTTCCTCCCCAGGGAGGTGCAGGTTGCTTTTTCCCTTACATACAGGGAATGCAAAGCCGGAGGGGACAGCCCCCCATCCCCGCCCGAATCAACAGACGCACGTATAAGTAATAACCGACTCCGCAGTTGAATCACCTTGTTTACTTTGCCTTATCAAGACCTGCGTTCCGCCTCACTCCCAGCGCCTAGACTTTTTTGACGTGGCTGACGGTTCATATTAATACCTTCTGTTACTTTTTTTCTATTTTCCCACAGACCGTATTGCTAATCCCCGGTTCCAAAAGAAACAAAACTACACTTGGACGGTACGGGTAGGGGCAGTTATTTGGAGGCATCAGTGCTGGGGGGGGAGGGTGGGAATTGTTAGAGCTCTATGCTAGTATAGTAATATTTGGTATATAATGACCCCAGGGGAACGTTATGGTGTAGATTCCAAAAATGCAGTTTTATATTGGAACTGTGGAAAGAAACAAAGCAGTCAACTGTTTGGCAAACTAGACTGGGTGATATCTTAGTATTTGTCACATTTCATGATTTTGGTAGACCTCTTGTCCATTTTTGCGGAAAAAAAATCCCAGTTTTGGTATTTGTATAGCTAATTGGTTGTGATGGATAGCATTGTATTAGTAGTGGGGATAAATAACCCAGCTAACACCACTGTCCTGGTTAACAAACTATGGTTTAATCTTTTAAAAAGTACTGTAAGCATGAAGGTAGGGTTATACTTCCAGAAAGGATTCTTTGGTGTTTAATTCCAATCAGATTTGGTATATAAAGAAAAGCTTACAAAAATTTCACAAAATGATAGTTTATTTTTAATTTATTTGAAACATGGATTGAATTAGAATTAGGGAGACATTTCCTTCCAGAGAAGAGAGTTTAAAAGGTTACTAGTACATTTCAGAAACGGTAACAATTAACTTTGCAGTTAACAAAAATAAAAACATGTTATAAAGAGTTACTAGCTACTTTCTCAGGCGGTGCTTAAAAGATGGTAATGCCTAAGTACATCACAACAGTTCAAAAAGCTAGTCTTGGGGAAAGGGATTAAGAGAAAGGGTAGCTTCTGGGAAGATGGAGTGTGGTGACAGCTTCATCCTATTTGGTATCTCTGAATCCTCACATAAGAACAGAAAGAACAACTAGATAGCAAAGTTTAAACTCCATAGAACAATAACAACAAAACCTTGTGACAGGATATACCCAGGAACCCTAAAATATGAGTAGGTGGGGGCAAGCTACCAATAGTCTCTAGATACAATCAGTTTTGGCATCTTTGCAAGAGGAAGAAGGAAGCAATGGGGCAACATCTGATGGACCTGAGAACAGGAGAACTGCAGACTGTTTACTAAAGGACTGTGAAGGCCACTTAGGTAACAGTAGCTGTAACTGAAGGGTATTAAAGGGCAGGAGCAGTCTATCTCCTATGAACTCTCAGAACTGGCTTACCAGTGCACCATTCTGAGGAAAATACAGTAAAGAATAAGAAAGATATGCTCCGTGCACAAGAGCAAATGCTTTAAAATGGAAATGGCAGCTCATGTCCCCTATAATTTAAAAATTTAGATTTTTGTAATCAAGAAGCAATTTGTAGCATAATACATAGAAGATTGGTTTTAAAAGTGCAGGCTCTAGTGTAACAATGCGAATGCACTTAACACTATTGAACTTTACAGTTAAAATGGTTAAGATGGCAAATTTTATGTATACTTCAGTACCATTTTTTTTAAGTGCAAGCTCTGGGGTATGCATTATTAACAGGAGCAATATCACTCCCAAAGGGTCCAGAATTGTTGGGGGTGGGTGTGGAGGTTTACATAATAAAGTGCCACAATACATAAAGAGATACACAGTATAGCTGTGGTATTAAAATTCCATGGGAGAGAAGGAGTGATTAGGAAAAACCAAATCTAAAGAGTCACTTGAAGGAGGGGCAATAATGAAGGAAAGATGAACAAACACTGCTCTAGAACAGTTCTGCTTGATTTCAAATTTAGCTCCAACACTTATTTTACTAGCTATGTAGTAAAGGACTTTGGATGAGTAACTCAATCTTTTGTGACCCAGTTTTCTCAGCTACAAAATGGAGATATAATACTAGGACTGATACGATTAACTAAGTAAATACATATATAGCATTTTAAACCATCTACTACATGGCAAGTGCTCAACAAATCTTAGCTAGTGTAATAGCACTGTACTGGATTATAATCATGAGAACTACATATGCTTTGAGAGTTTATAATTTTAGTTGTATGACCTTTATTTTGTGAAAGTTAAGTTTTCATCAGATACATATGTTCTTAACACTTCATCTCTACTTCTGTGGCACAAAATAAGTTTTCAGTAAATATTCATTGTGCAAATGAAGTTACTAGCATATTATATACTATATAAAACAATATATAAAAACATTGTATATTAAAATATGCATAGTATACTAGTATGTATAGAACAAAAAACGAAGTGAACTCTTAGAATTAAAATAATGGGATTAAAGAATTGGAAAAAAGAATCACTGGCTACTCTTTTGAACAGTTAGTCAAATATGTATTGTCTTTATGTAAAAGGCATTTTTCAGCAACACTAAGTAAGATACAAAGTTATACTAACAAATTACTGTTTTGAGAAAATTAGGTACTAAGATGTTAATACTGGACCACAATTTAATGCAGTATGCATACTTTAAGTGAGTAGTATAGGCTACATGTGCTATCATGTTCTATAAAGGGAGAGCTTCATTTATTTATTTATTAAATATTTTTGATTTGCTAATTTGTGTCAGGCAGTATGCCAAGAGTTCTAAACATGACCAAATCAGAGACTTTGCTTTGAGAAACTCGGAGTTTAGCAGGAAAGGAGAGACATTAAACTTAAGCATTCAACAAAAATATATAGAGCACCTGTGCTCAGCATTCTTATATGCATTGGGAGCATACACAAAAAAGATAATGACATAAAGAAAGGAGCATCATTTCCTCTTTGTTGAGTAAGGGAAAGCTTCCAGACTAAAGATTCTTAAGCCTGATCTTGACAGCTGAGTCAAAAATCTACAAAATTAGTGGAGGAGGGAGCAAGAAAGAAAGCAAAGTATTTTGGGAGGTAGGACAGCATCTGTAAAGTAAGAGGTCTGAAACAGCCTAGCACATTTAGGGCTCCCTAAGTGATTTACTGTAGTTAGCTTGTAGGATACAAGTGGAGGCAGAAAAGAATATAGGACTGGTGGAAAAGATAGTGGCCAAATCAGAAGACCCTTTATGGTATTAAGGATTCGTAGTATCATATGGTTTTAAGTATGGAAGCAACATGATCAGATTGTATTTTGGAAAAAGGTTGACCTGTGGTGAGAGAGAAAACTGGAAGCAAGGAGTCCAGTTGGAAAACTAAGCTTGAACTAACGTGGGAAATCTGGGATGCAGAAAAGATGAGATTGTGTAGGACAATGGGAATGGACAGGAGGGTAGGATTCTAGAAACATTTTGGATGTTAAATGAAAAAAAAAACTTCAGTGACTAATAAGATATGAGGCTGAGGGGGAGGGGAAAGTATAAAATAATCTTGAAACTTACAACTTGCAGAAGTAATAACTCAGTGTTATCTCTTTGTGAAGTAGCAAGGTTCTGCATGTTATCATTTTCTTCACCAAATTGGCCAATGATGACTTAATCATTCTGTATTTGCCTACTAATCTGAAACCTAAGATAATTTTTAAAATTTATTCTCTTAAAGGACTATTGTAGGATTTTTTTTCAGATTATAAAGGCAATTTAGGTCATTGTGCAAAAATTCATATAATGCAGAAATAAATAAAAACTGTTTATGTAGTCCAGAGGAAAGTAAAAAGCAACTGAAATTCCACCATCCAGAGTTAACTACCAATAACTAACATCTTGACTCTATATACTCCTAACTTTTCTAAGCAGATACCCATGTAGATAAATATTTTCTATAAATGGGTAGTAATATACCTGCTGCTTTATAACCTAATTTTGTCACTTGGCATATGTATTATACATACTATCCAATGCCAAATGAATCTATACCATAACTTGTAATTGCTATGTAGTATTCCATCATATGGATGTACCAACAGTTTTCTATTATTAGGCATTTGTTATCATTTTTTATCTTTTCTGAATGATACTGCCATGTAATATTCTTGTACTTTTATCTTTGTGCACATTTCTGATTATTTCTTGGGATAAATTTCCAATAGTAGAGATTTGGGCAAAAAATTTTTTGATATACATCTTCATATTAATTACACCAATTTATATTCCCATCTCAGACTACTGGGTGTGATATTCATCTTCTGTAAAATAGTAAATCTAAATATTTCTCTTTTAAAGTTTTTACTATAACTAAGCAAGAGAATGAATATAAATGTTTAGCCCAATGTTTGGTGCTTAATAAGTGCTAGCTTTTTCTTTTAATAACATGAAATGCGCATGTCCCCCAAACCTTGCCAATACTAGGTAACATGAGTCTTTCTAATCTTTGGTAACATAATGGGAAAAATGGTGTATCATTTTAATTTGAAATTTGGGGATGTTTAACATCTTTTCATATGTTTATTAGACTTTATGTTTATACTTTTTTGAATTGCTGTGCATTTTCCATGCTTGCTTTTAAAATTTGCTCTTTTTCTTATATTTGAGTTTTTTTTTGTTTATTTTTTTTTGCATATTAGGAATGGTGACTTTGTCCTAATTTGCAAGCGTTTCCCTGCATTTAGTTTTTTCAGTTAAACTTTTTTATGGCACTTTTTTTTTAACTCTGTAGATTTAAAAACTACATTTTTGGATCCCAATTCCATCATTTTTTTGGTTTATAATTACTGACTTTCCATTCCATAATATTACCAAAATATTAGGGTTAAAAATATATATATTTATTTCTTTTTTACTTAACATTTCTCTTATTAGAATTATAATCCTTCTGGAATTTGTTATAAGGTGAAATATAGTTTTGTTTTAAACAGTTAGCTAGTTGCCCCATCCCTTCCTTTCACTAATTTGAAATTCCTCTTATATACTAAATTTCTGTATATACTTAGACTACTTCTAGACCATTTGGTTTAATCAAACTGTTCTGTGATTTTTAATACCATACAGGGCAGGTTTTCCATCATTACTCTTCTTTTTAATATTCTTCCTTGCATGTTTATTACCCTAGGGAACACTTGGAATCATTTTGTAAAGTACCCATACCCCTTAAAAAAAATCACATTGAGATTCTGACAGGTTTTGTTTCTGAGATGGTTGTCATTAAGTTTATACAAGGAAAGCCCATTTTATTTTTGTTTGAAAATTCAAAATACTTTAATTAGAATGTAAGGCAAACTACTCTAAAATTCTTTAATTACACTAGATGTTAGAACTAAGTTGTACCCACTTCAGTTCCTTGTTAGTGTATATTTGTTTCAGTAGTATTCCCCTTACTTGCTCACAAACATTTAAATAGAGGAAAAATAAATAAGAGGCAGAACCATGAAGGTCTTTTTATAGAACCAGATGCCTACTAGGCAAAATTAAGAAATTCCTAATCCACATATTAAAAACAAGAAATCAGTTTTTAAAATTTCCTGAATCTCTTGACCTAATCTAAGCTTTTTAAATTAACTTAACCAAATCAGTGACTGTTTTGGTGAGACCAAATATACAATAAGTCTTTAAATCATTTCTAAAACCTTTTAGTGACAATGTATATATAGCCTTTGGTATAAATGAGCATTATGCTACCCATATATGGAAGAAATTGAGGTTCTGAGTAGTTAGTCAAATAATAGAAAGAAAGGAAACTAGCATTTTGAATACCAAATGAACCAAGTACTTTATTTGGTGTTTTCCTGGGTTATCTTATTTTAAGTAAGTAGATGATTTCCTGACAGTAAATTTGATCAATCTGTTGGTGCATTATGTAACCACATAATATGTCTCCAGTTTACCAATTCCTCATTTGTTTTTTTTTCTTAACTTTCTTTATTCAACTGTGTTTGTTTGTTCAGTTTTTATATAATAAGAATGCCTCTTTATTCTGCTTTTTATCAGGTGCTTTTCCCAGCTGCTTAGATACCCATGGCTGATTATAATGATAGTGATCATTTTCTTTGTTTTTTAGATTCCTGAATTTGACAACTTGTACCTGGATATGAATGGCATTATACATCAGTGTTCCCATCCTAATGATGATGATGTTCACTTCAGAATTTCAGATGATAAAATCTTTACTGATATTTTTCACTACTTGGAGGTGTTATTTCGCATTATTAAACCTAGGAAAGTGTTCTTTGTGGCTGTTGATGGTGTGGCTCCTCGAGCAAAAATGAACCAGCAGCGTGGAAGGCGTTTTAGGTAAAATATTTATGGTTCATTCTAAAATACTATTTTGATTAATAAAATATATTATTTTAAAGATAATTGACTTAACACAAGCATCTTCTGTTCATGTTTCTTTTCTGCTTAAATATCCCCAAGACGTGGAAATATCTCTTAATGTCACATTTTATCAATTAAGTAAACAAATTAATAATTAAAGTGAGGTATCATTTCTCAAAGCATTGTTAGACTGTATAAATTTTCTCTGTTATTCTCTGTCACAGATTTTCCAAACTTCTTGTTGGTAATTTGGAAATGGCAGTAATCAAGAAAGTTCCTGTAGTATTCTGCCCTGAGCTAGGGAACTGCTGAGTAAACTAAGACTGTTCTAATAAGAATATCATTGACATTTAACTTAATTCAACAAATGTTTGTTGAATTCCCACACATTGGTCTAGATGCTGACTCTAATTGAGCATGGGTCCAAACACTGAATGTGAGAAGAGGACTGAGTTAGGACACGCAAGGTATTATCAGCCCCAGTGTGTGAGTTGTTAGTAATAGAAGTAAATAGTTGAGAATAGGTTGTACACAGAGGAAGCTTTAAAGTAAAAATCCTGGACATGCGGAATATTTCTAAAAAACAGTGAGATCATGCTGAGTCCTTGTTTATGAGTAGCAGAAGTAAAGTTCAGAGGGTTCTCAGAATTGAAGAAGAAAAACCCTAAGTGCAGCATGTCTGATTAATCATTAGTTGAATGAATCCTCTCATCACAATGGCAGATGGAGGGAAAGGGCACCTGTGAATCAAATTTGGAAATCATCAAGGAAGGTGGGAGAGTATCTTGGGGAAGTCTAGAAATGAGAATGGGAAGAAGATGATAAAATGTACTTATTTAAATATCAAAAGAGAAAAGATGAAGTTATTGGAATGACTGTGAAATCCTTGAAGACAAGGACCATCTCTTACTTTAGATTCTCGTGTAACCACCACCCAACATTTACTTAATCTGAATCACTAAAAATTGGGCCCTAGAAATTATTTTTACCAGATTCCCCGGTATTTGTTAAACTAATTTTGAGGGACTACTGGATTAGAAAATCTTGTGCTGAGAAAGGATTATATAAACCTACCATATCAGTGTTTAGTTGCAGGTAATGGAAACCTAGCTATTTTAAACAGAAAGGGATGTAATACAGAGAATGAGATGCTTATAAAAATTATTTTAAGAGCCCAAAGGGTGGGAATCTAGGTGAGCCTTCAAGAATGACTTCCAGAACACCACCACAGAACTGACCTACCAGAAGGGTAAGGAGTTAGAAGGCCCTCACCAGAACAGGAATTTATTCCTTTAGCTCTGATCCAGGAAGTTGCTACCATCTGAACTGTTGACTCCAAAAATACATCACCTTAGTTAAAATTCAGCAGTCAAGAAGCCACCACTGTATCTGAGTTCCAGAACCTGAGTGCACGTACTAATATGTACTAAAGAAAACGGATGCCCTGTACCTTGCTACCTAGCACCTATTGAGATTTCTTTTACTATTTGATGAAATCTCACATCTCACACAACCCCAGTGCCTCAACTGTCATGCCAACTTCACCACACTTCAACCTTCCAAACCTTTTATGAAGGCATCTAACTAACAAAAGGTAAGCCATGTCCAGACACCTGGCTCCAGGGAAGCCTGGGAGTTTGCCTTTTTTTCGTTTTCCAAACTCCAGTATCGGAAGACAAAGTAGAAGAATGGAATTAATGTTGGGGACCATCTGCCATAACCACCGCAGTCATTTCATGCTCCCTGTTTCCCTGAAATCCTCTAGTCAGATTTTTCTCATTCGCCACAGCGGCTGTTTTCTCCACTCATCATCTTTAATCATAGTCTGTCCTCATCTCTTATTCATTTAAATCTGTTACCATCTGGCTTTCATTCACACCATGCCACTGAAACTTCCTTACAAATAGATTCCTTATGGTTAAATCTAAAGAATAGTCCTGTCTTTATGTTACTTCATTTATCTATTGTATTTAACAGTGTTGACCCTTTTTTTTTCTTGTACGTCCTTTCCTTGATGTTCACATAACCACACTCTTTGACTGCACCTTCTTGGTCTCCTTATCTTCTCTTCCTCTCCTTTTCCTTAAGATTCTAATCCGAGTCCTGAGTGATTTTATCCAATGATTTTAATAACTTTTTCTGTACTTCTGAGTCCCAAATTTATCTTCCTGGTGGATATCTCTCTTCAGAGCCCTTAAATATCCAAATCTGCTAAATGTCTCCTCTTGGATACCAGATACATTTCAGGCTTAACGTGTTCAGAACTGAACTCATCTTCACCTCAAAATTGTCTACCTTTTATGTGCCTGATTTCAGTGAAACACAAATAGCTGCTCAACTCAAAAGTCCAAGACTTCTCCCTCCTACTCATTCTCTACATCCAACCTATTTATCCAGTGTCTTAAATTTGTCTTATCAATTTACTTCTTTTCATCTTTACTGCCACTGCCTTGGCCTCAGCTACCAAGATCTTCCACCTAAATTGCTTTCGTAGTCTTACTTGTCCCTATCCAAACATTCTCTGTAGTGCAGCCATATTAAATGTGATGGCATAATGGCTGTTTACTTTTCTGTCTCCCAAGTAGAATGTAAGCTCTGTGAGAACAGGAACCATTTCTCTTGTTATATCCCAAGAACTTGTCACACAGTAGCATTTAATAGTTATTTGCTTTATCAAAGAAGAGGAGAAAAGAGGAAAGAATAGCTTCCATTGGAGAGATTATGAGTGACTTGATATCTTCAGTTTTTGTTACATTGAAGGAGTTGGTAAGAGAGAGTGGTTAAATAGGAAGAAGAGTTGACCACAGAAATAGAATCCACAGACCTCAGTAGATAGAGGTAGTAGTAAGGCTGTGGAAAATGTGCGTAAAGCAGAGCTTCCTCATTTCTCTGTCATATGGTATACTGGGTATTGCCTCAGAAATGAGGTGATTTTGGCAACTGATGTCATTAATGTTATTAGACTTTCATTTTAAATGTTTTTATGAGGAAACCCAAAAATAGACATTATAATTTTATAATTTTTACATAATATTCTTATGTAGAGAATATTTTAATGATACACTTTTTTTGATACTTTTTTAAAAGTAGTGCATATATAATGAACATTTAATGCTATACTTTTGAGCTTGTTTCTAGAATCAGCTTGCTGTATATTTGTGATAAGAAAAATCATAACAAATATTTGTAATATTCTGTGTCCGTTTTATACTGTTACAGTGTTTGCTGTAGTTCTTATCTGAAAAAGTCAATTCTTTAAGTAAATGAAAAACAATTCTAAGGCTCATATTTATTATAATAATTTCAAAATTTGTATTATGTTTTGAATCTTAAAATTGATGAATTATCATTTTAGTTATTAAGCATCTAAATAACAATCTACTTTATGTAAAGATCCCTACTTTTTTTTCCAGAAATCTTAAGATTTTTTTTTTCCCTTAACACCTAAGGTCAGCAAAGGAGGCAGAGGACAAAATTAAAAAGGCAATAGAAAAAGGAGAAATTCTTCCTACAGAGGCCAGATTTGACTCCAACTGTATTACACCAGGTAAATTCACTGAGAGAAAAATCCTGAGAGATTTTAAGTGTAATTTTTTTCAAATATATTTTTCTTTTCTAGCTTCTATTTATTTTGTCCTTCGGATTCCATTTGCTCTATTTTCCCAGTTCTGTCTTCTCATGAGCTGTTTGGTCACTTTAGTCCTAAGCGCTCCTGTGAAGACCCACTGTAGGGATTTATGGATGTTGATAAGAGCAGCTGTGGATGGGACTCCCCTGGATGCACAGAATTTCAGACCTAGAAGGAATTTACAAGATCCATCCAACTTCTACCATTTATTTGTATGAAAACTGACTCAGTGGGGTTGTGGCTCACCCAAGATCACGTAGCCAGCTTGTTGTGTTCAAGATAATAAATTCATTCTCCTAGTCCACAACACCTGCTGTTGTACTTCTCAGAAGCAGTTAAGAAATCTATAACTTTAAAGTAAATTAATTCACCTCATATTAGAAGTTTAATTTAATTTTATATGTAAAACATACTCTAGAGCTTTGTCTAATATCATTATTGTCCTTTACTTTGAAAAAAATCTTGAAATCTCACTTTATCATGTGTTCCTTACTAACTATGGTAATTTTCTCTTTCATTAAGTGCCCTACACACTGCTCAACTTAATAACCAGTTTTATCCCAATTGTGGTTTAAGACTGTTGCCTTGACTGTTGACCATCTGGGCTTTTCCTAAAATGTAATCATTATAGACTCAATTTCCAGATTAATAATAACTTTCCAGGTCAACAATAGTAATACTAGTAATTGTTGTTATTGGCAATATCATTGAACCTTCAGGCCTTCAAAAAATCTTCAGAATCTAATAGAGGAGTAGAAGATTGAGGTTCATTAGGGAATTGAAACTTTGCACTTATGTGGAAATATTTGAAGCATAATCCTGAGGCAATAGTACATTTCTTAACGTTCCCTTTCTGACATTAACTTCATTTAGCATGAGGAGTGAAATTAGAAACAGTTGTGATATTTGCTAGGGAAAGGTACAACCATTACCTTGCTTTTCAAAATAATAAGCAAGAGAGATTTTGACCTTCTTTGGAAATCTTACATCTAGCTATTCTCTGGACCCAGATCCAATTTCGTGTTGTCACTGGGAGCTCACTGTTTTTATGTCTCTCTCAAATTAAAAATTTTTTTTTGAGGTGTAGTTGAAATACAACTTTATATTGGTTTCAAGTATATAGTGATTCAACAGTTATGTACATTATTAAATGTTTAGCCCAACTAGTGTAGTTTACTGTCTATCAAAGTAGAAAGATATTCCATGCTGTACTTTCATCCCTGTGACTAATTTATATTATGATTGAGGTTTTGTCCCTCTTTATTCCCTTCACCTATTTTACCTACCCACTTAGAGCATGTAACCACCAGTCACTTCTCAGTATTTGTGAGTCTACTGCTGTTTTGTTTGTTTTGTTTTGTTTTGTTTTGTTTTTAAATTCCACATACAAGTGAAATCATATGTTGTCTTTCTCTGCCTAGCTTATTTCACTTAGTATAATACCCTCTAGGCCCATCCATATTGTCACAAATGGCAGGATTTATTTCTTCTTTATGGCTGAATAGTGTTCCTTTGCATGTGTGTAGCACATCTTCTTTATCCATTCATCTATTGATGGGCACTTTGGTTGCTTCCATATCTTGACTGTTGTTTTCTTCTGGTAAATTCCTAGAAGTGCACTTACTGGGTCATGTGGTATTTGTATTTTTAGTTTTTTGAAGAACCTCCATACTGCTTCCCACAGTGGCTGCACCAGTTGCATGCCCACCAATAGTGTAGGAGGAGTCCTTTTTCTCCACATTCTCAACAGCACTTGTTATTTTTGTCTTTTGGATAGTGGCCATTCTAACTGGTGTGAGGTGATATCTCACTGGTGTAAGGTGATATCACATTGTGGTTTTGATTTGCATTTCTATGATGATTAGCAATGTGGAACATCTTTTCATGTGCCTGTTGGCCATTTGTATGTCTTCTTTGGAAAAGTGTCTATTCAGGTTGTCTGTCCATTTTTTAATCAGGTTATTTGTTTTTTTTGGTATTGAGTCATGTGAGTTCTTTATATATTTTGGATGTTAGCCCCTTATTGGGTATATCATTTGAGAATATACTCTCCCATACCATAGTTTGTCTTTTTGTTTTGTTGGGTTTTTCCTTTGCTGTACAGAAGCTTTCTAGTTCAATGTAATCCAACTTGATCGTTTTTGCTTTTTTTTCCCATTGCCTGAGGAAATATGTCCAGAAAACAATTGCTCATGCTTATGTTCAAGAGATTTTTGCCTGTTTTCTTTTAAGAGTTTTGTACTTTCATGTTTTATATTTACCTCTTTAATCCATTTCGAGTTTACTTTTGTGTGTGTAATTAGACAGTAATACAGTTTCATTCTGTTGCATATAGCTATCCCATTTTCCCAAAATCATTTACTGAAGAGAGTAAATGTCTTTTCCCCATTGTATATTCTTGCTTCCTTTGTCATATATTAATTGACCATATATGCATGGGTTTATTTCTGGGCTCTCTCTCAGGTTAAACTTTTAAACTTTCTATTTATAGGGACTGAATTCATGGCCAGGTTACATGAACATCTGAAGTATTTTGTAAATATGAAAATTTCTACAGACAAGTCGTGGCAAGGAGTTACCATTTACTTCTCAGGCCATGAGGTTACTTTTTTTTTTTTTTTACTTAAAGAGCTTTTTTTTTTAATATTCTGAAGCATAGCATGTTACCACATTTTTTTTTAAAACATTATATTTAGACTCCCGGAGAAGGAGAGCATAAAATCATGGAATTTATCAGATCCGAGAAAGCAAAACCAGATCATGATCCAAACACCAGGCACTGTCTTTATGGTTTAGATGCTGACTTGGTAGGTATAATGTTTATTGTTATTATAACCTTATGCCATGTAGCTAAATATCTCAGAGACTTAGTCTTATATAAGAAGCTCTCTGGCTGTGGAAACAAATACTGGAGACCATAATGATTGCTACTTCTACCATTACCAATTTGGTAATGACTGGAAACATGAGCTCTTTCACCATGGTTTATGGTAAACAGGTCTCTATAGTTAGTGTTCCCACTTGAGTGATGCTACTGCTGTGAAATCTCTGCTGAGGTAAGAATAGAGGGCCCTTTTTACTCTAATATTTAATACATGACTTTTAATACCACCTGATCTTATAACTCCATGACCCAGATAACTTAACTATGTATTTTTGTTTTAACTTTTTATTATTGAAAATGTTAAAGTAAAAAAAATAGTAATGAATTTCCTTGTGTCCTTTATCCACCTTAAATAATTTTCAATTCCTATCCCTATCTATTTCCTTTCTCCTACTCCCCTGGATTCTTAAAGCATTATCTCAGACATTGTATCATTAAATCTATAAATATTTCATAATGTTTCCCTCAAGGAAAAGGCTTGTTTTAAAAAATAACCGCATAAGAAATTAATAATCACTGTTTAATATATAAATACCCACTTCATATTGATTGTCATATCCCTGGATTGCTTCATAAATGTTTCATTTGGTTTTGTTTAAATCAGGATTGAAATAAAATAAACAATATGCATTGTAATTGATTAGTATGTCTCACTAGACTATTTGACTTACTTTGAAGATTAGAATACTATGTAAGAAAATTAACTGAAAGTGCCCTTTTACAGTTTTTTTCTGAGTTTTCACATACTAGAGGTATCCTGGCCCTCCAGTAGAGTCCTATATTTTTCTGTCATGGAAAAGCTGCTGCTTTTAATTTCTTACCCCTTCCCTCATGGCAAATGGAAAGGTGTGAAAACCAAGAGAAGGTTTTGGGAATTTGGGAGGAGGGGGGCAGGGAGGCAGAGTGGCAGATATAAAAGGTCATGTAAGTCTAAGGTAAACACTTTTTTCTTTACCCTATTTGTAACCCGTAAATAGATCATACATATTTTGATATTTTTATGTTTAATGTGCTAATAAATTTTATTTTCTTTAAATAAACATGTTCTCTATATAAAAATGTTTTTTATTTGATAGCTTTTGTGAACCTGATACTATAAAAAAATGAGAGAATAGAAACATTTCTTAATAATTTTTCAACAGATTATGCTTGGATTAACAAGTCACGAGGCACATTTCTCTCTTTTAAGAGAAGAGGTTCGGTTTGGTGGTAAAAAGACACAAAGGTAAATCATACTGCACAGGTGTCAAGAAAAAACAGAAATTAAATTAGGAATAGTAATCTCTTAAAGACATATGTTCCATAAATATTCTCATCCATTCCATGACCTGTCTTTTCACTTCATTGATAGTGTCATTTGATGCGCAGAATTTTTAATTGTAATAAAGTCCAATCTCTATTTTTTCTTTTGCTGTCTGTATTTTTAGTATAATATCCAAGAAATCATTGCCAAGTCCAGTGTCATAAAGCTTTTTTCCTTTTTATTCTAAGAGTTTCATATTTTTAGCTCTTACTTTTAGATATTTGGTCCAGGTTGAGTTAATTTTTATTATATGGTGTAAGGTAAGTGTCCACCTTATGCTTTTGCAGATAGATATCCAGTTTCCTCAATACCTTTTGTTGCAAAGACTGCCTTTTCCCCATTGAATAGTCTGGCACCCTCATCAAAAATCATTTGACCCTATATGCAAAGGTTTATTTCTGAGCTCTTTATTCTGTTCCATTGGTCTATATGTCAGCCTTTATGCCAGTACCACTGTATTTTGATTGCTGTAGCTTTGTAGTAATTTCTGAAATCAGCAAGGGTGAGACCTCCAATTTTCTTTTTCAAGATTGTTCTGACTATTCACTGTCTCCCGAGATTAATAATTTTTAGTACAGATTTTTTTTTTACTTTTGTGA
Source organism: Smutsia gigantea (assembly GCA_032199065.1). Lineage (NCBI taxonomy): Eukaryota > Metazoa > Chordata > Mammalia > Pholidota > Manidae > Smutsia > Smutsia gigantea. The sequence continues at coordinate 47,198 of JAVSCE010008115.1, read as the reverse complement.
AAAAAACGTCTTTGGGATTTTGATAGGAATAGCATTGAATCTGTTAATCCCTTTGGCTAGTATTTACACCTTGATATAAATCTTCTAATCCATTAACATGGCATGACTTTCCACTCATTTATGTCTTCTTTAATTTCTTTCAGCAACATTTTGTAGTTTCAGTGAACATGTCTTTTGCCTCCCTTTTTTCCCCACTTTTTTTGCTTTTATTAACTTTTTTTTATTGAAGTATCATTGATATTCAGTCTTATATTGGTTACAAGTATACAACACAGTGGCTTAACAATTGCCCATATTATTTTTTTAAGTTTATTTTGATATCATTAATCTACAATTACATGTGCAATATTATGGTGATTACTCCCTTCATCAGGTCCCCCCCACCAACCCCATTACAGTCACTGCAATTGCCCATATTATTAAATCCTCACCCCCTCTAGTGGGGTTACTATCTACCAACATAGAAAGATGTAGCAAAATCATTGGCTATATTCTCCATGTTGTACTACTATCCCCAGCGACCAGTTTATATTATGATTGAGAATCTTTGTGCACCTCTATCCCCCTCATACTCTCCACTGACCCACCCCAACCCCTCCCCTGTGGTAACCACCAGGCACTTCTCAGGTTCTATGTGCCTACTGCTCTTTTGTTCATTTTGTTTTGCTTCCTTTTTAGAGTCTTCAAATAAGTGAAATCATACGTATCTGTCTTTCTCTGCCTGGCTTACTTCACTTACCATAATACCTCTAGGTCCATCCATGTTGTCCCAAATGACAGGATTTCTTTCTTTTTTAATGTCTGAATAATATTCCATTGTGTATATGTACCACATCTTCTTTATCCATTCATCTCTTGGACACTTAGGTTGCTTCTGTTACTTGGCTTTTGTAAATAATGCAGCAGTAGACATAGGGGTGCATATATCTTCAAATCAGGAATTTTGTTTCCTTCAGGTAAATTCCTAGAAGTGGAATTACTGGGTTGTATGGTATTTGTATTTGTAGTTTTTTGAGGACCCTTCATACTGCTTTCCATAGTGGCTGCATCAGTTTACATTGCCACTAACAGTGTAGAAGGGTTACCTTTTTTCCACATCCTTGCCGAAACTTATTTTTTGTCTTTTGGATAGTAGCCATTCTAACTGGTGTGAGGTAATATCTCACTGTGGTTTTAATTTGTATTTCCCTGACAACCAGCAATGTGGAGCATCTTTTCATATAGCTGTTGGCCATATGTATGTCTTCTTTGGAAAAATGTATGTTTAGGTCCTCTGCCCATTTCTTAATCAGGTTATTTGTTTTCTTGGCATTGAGGCATTATGAGTTCTTTATACATTTTGGATGTTAATGCTTTATCAGATAAATTGTTTAAGAATATATTATTCCATACTGTAGGTTGCCTTTTTGTTCTGCTGATGTTGTCTTTTGCTGTACAGAAGCTTTTTAGTTTGATGTAGTCCCACCTGTTCATTTTTTATTTTGTTTCCCTTACCTGAGGAGATGTGTCCAGGAAAAAACTGCTCAAGAGACCTTTGCCTGTTTTCTTCTAAGAGTTTTAGGGTTTCATGACTTACATTCAGGTCTTTTATCCATTCTGAGTTTACTTTTGTGTATGGAGTTAGACAATAATCCATTTTCATTCTCTTGCATGTAGCTGTCCAGTTTTCCCAGCACCAGTTGTTGAAGAGGCTGTCTTTTTCCCATTGTATATCCATGGCTCCTTTATTGTTCATTAATTGACCACATATGTATGGATTTTTATCTGGGCCATCTGTTCTGTACCGTTGATCTATTGGTCTCTTCTTGTGCTAGTATCAAGCTGTTTTGATTACAAAAATTTGTATTTTAATATAGTCACTATGCTGTATATTACCTCCCCTGGATTTGTTTATCTTGTAAGTGGAAGTTTGTACCTTTTGACCACCTTCACCAATTTTGCTAATTTCCTGCTTCCACTCTCTGAGAATAATCAATCTGTTCTCTATATCTATGAGTTCAGTTTTTGTCCTTTGGATTTTTTTCGTTTGCTTCCTTGGTCAGGTTTATTCCTAAGTATTTTATTCTTTGATGGCACTATAAATGGAATGGTTTCTTAATTTCCTTTTTGAATTTTTGCTGATGTGTAGAAACACAAGTGATTTTTGTGTGTTGATCTGGTACCCTGAAGCTATGTTAAATTCATTTTTTAGCTCTTGTAGCTTTTTTGTGGAGTCTGTGGGACTTTCTGTATAGACAATCATGCCATCTGTAAATGGGGATAGTTTTACTTTTTCTTTTCCAATTTGGTTGCCTTTTATGTGTTTTCCTGCCTAACTGCCCTAGCTAGGACTTAACAGTATAATGTTGAATAGCTGTGGTGAAAACAGGGATCCTTGTCTTGTTCCTAATCTTAGAAGGAGAGCTTCCATTTTTCACCATTGAGTATGATATTAGCTGTGGGTTTTTCATAAATTCTTTTTATTGTATTAAGGAAGTTGCCTTCTATTCCTATTTTGCTGAGTATTTCCATCATGAAAGGTTGTGAATGGTGCTTTTTCTGCTAAATGATTGTGTGGTATTTTTTCATTTATTTATGTGGTATATTACATTGATATATTATGTTGAACCATCGAATTCCTGGGATAAATCCCACTCACTCATGGTGTGTAATCCTTTCAAAATGCTATTGTCAGTTTATATTCTTACCTCTAGTTAAATTTGGAGTTGTCTTGCCAATGAGTTTCAGCCCCAGGCAAGTTCACTATGGATTCAGTGAGACTGAAAAATGACAGTGGAACGTTCTTGGGGTGAAAGGGTTTATACCCAACTTTATTCCCACAGTGGCAGGTTAGTCACTAGAATCCTGTCCACTCAGAGCGAGTCTGCATGCAGCAAGCCAGTCTCTGCCTCTGGGCCTCTCTTCCCCTGCAGCCGTCTTAGTCTCTGTCCTGGGCGCTGTCACAACTCCAGCCTCTGCTCTCCTGTAGCCTTGCAGCTCTGCAGTCATGCAACTGTGCCACCATGTCGCCTAGAGCACTGGGCAGAGCTCTTTATATAGAGTCAGTGGCAATGTATTGCCCACATGTGTGTAGTGAGCTAGACGACCAGGGCCAGGTGAGAATCCTGGCCATAAGAACCTTCACTTTATCCACAGGAGTAATATGGCCAACAGCCAAGAATATAGACCCTTATACCACCTAGGGAAAGATGAGAGGAAGAATTGAGAGTGTTTCACTATGGAAGTCTTGGACTATACTTCAGTAGACATAAAAGTATATACTCATCTGTATGCTTTATGCTGGTAGCCAGCCTTAAATGGGCTAGATCCTACTGGTTTCTTACATCTGTGATGTATTACTTAGGCTTTTTAAATTCTGAGATCCTTCTACAGGAAGCATGGTATAAACCAATTATTTTGAACTTTATTATTTTATAATTGTAGTTATATTTTTACCTTTACAGTACCGTGCAGCTTTCATATAAATTATATGCCTTGATTACAAGAATTACTTATCTTCTAGTGATAAGTTCTCTTTTAAGCTTGCTACATTTTAAAACTTAAACCTTAGAAATATAATTAACTCTGTATTGATCATCTAATTACAGGATATGTGCACCAGAAGAAACGACATTTCACCTCCTACACTTATCCTTAATGAGAGAGTATATTGACTATGAGTTTTCAGTATTAAAAGTAAGTATTGATATAACTGTGGACTAAAGATATGTATGCAGAAATTTCCATACAACTTAACTTTTTTTCTGTTTTGCTATAGCACGAGATCACATTTAAATATGATATTGAAAGGGTAATAGATGATTGGATTTTGATGGGATTTCTTGTTGGTAATGATTTTATCCCTCATCTACCTCATTTACATATTAACCATGATGCACTGCCTCTTCTTTATGGAACATATATTACCATCCTGCCAGAACTTGGGGGTAAGAAAAGTTTATTATTCATTTAAGGCTACTTTAATTTAGCACTCAACTAAACCTAAAAATGTTATTAGATCATTGCATGCACAACTTAGTAGGAAAAAACTGGTGTTTCATTTGGTTTAAGGCACCAAGCTCTGAGATTGTAATATTCAGTGGTTCATAAGCAAAGAAAATGACAGTGTTAAGCAGCCTCCTGATTTATTGATACCTAACTAATCTCCACCTTTAATTACTTAACAAAGCCAGCAGATTTTGGTTTCACTTAGCGCCTTTCATATTTAAGCATAGAAATTCAGTTTTTTTCTGAATGGATAAGCATCAGGGTGTTTAATATGAAGGAAAGGTTTTTCAATTAAAATGGGAAATTAACTGGTGGATGCTGAATAAAATAGGCAGCAGAGTAGCAGAAATTAGTCCTTTACTTCTCAAGTTAATATATCAAATGAATGATCTCAATAGATTCTGGAATATATTTAATTTGGATGTTGGAGAAGTAGGAGGATTATTTTAATGTGAACCTGGAATTTTTTGTATTTTGCTTCAGTTCTTACATATTCTATATCATAGTAACATCAAGGTCATAGAAACTAGGACCAGTTTTAAAGCCCTGCTCTGAGTGTTTTTTCTTTATTAGTAGAATGTCAACATTCAACATTTTGTAAAAAGAATTTTGTAGAATTGCTTAGAAAACATAATGTCAGCTTTCAGTACAAATTTAGATTCTGTTCCTTTTAGGTTACATTAATGAAAGTGGGCATCTTAACTTACCTCGATTTGAGAAATACCTTGTGAAACTGTCAGATGTAAGTAATTAGAAGTTTTTGTTTTCTTGTTCCAGGGTAGCTATAAATGGTCAGAAACCAACTATGTAATACCAGAAGAAAAACTTTTTGTAATCTTACTCCATGTGGTCATTCTGTATAGTTTCACTTAAATTATTTTTTATTTTTACTTGCTTTTTATTTTTAATTTTCAGAGTATTAGATGAGGTACCCGTGTGCATAAAAAAGTAACTTTCTCTGATTTCCTATGCCCCAGAAGTAGTCACTGTTAAAAGTTTGGTTTGTATTCTTCCAGACACACTTACTTATTTTTAAATGAATTTAAATATTTCCGTACAGTTTGATCGAGAGCACTTCAGTGAAGTTTTTGTGGACCTAAAGTGGTTTGAAAGCAAAGTCAGTAATAAGTACCTCAATGAAGCAGCAGGTATTGCAGCAGAAGAAGCCAAGAACTACAAGGAAAAGAAAAAGTCAAAGGTGTCCATATTTTTCTGTGTCCTTTCACTTTTTTAGCTGTAAGTGTAAAACTGATAATTCTTTTCTCATTTTCCCTCTTATAATTTTGGGGTTGCCTCATTCAATTTTCATTTCTTTGTTTCCTCTATGGGCATTTAAAAAATTGTTTTGTTTTTTTCTCTGTTATATCCTATTATTTAAATCTGATCTTTAAACATTAATTTTTTTTTTACCCTTGAAGAACATTGTGTTTCTTTACTCTTCCATTCTGTTAATAAGTATAGAAAACTTTTCTAAATATAACAGCCCAGAAAATTAGTTATCTTTCTGTAAGTGTGGATATTTGGGTAGCATTTAATGTTACAAGACATTAACTAGATTAGTGATTTTCCTCTAGAAATAATTTACCTATAAAACCATGTATAAAATATAGCAATAGACTAGGTTAAGAGTAATAACAATATCTAGTAAATATTTGGTGCTCAATAAAGGAATAAAAGAATCTGTTAGAATATGTTAGTGTCCTGTAAAAACATCTCTAGTAAGCTCTAAAGAATATCTTATATATGTTAGCTTGGAAAAAATAAACCTCTACTGAAATTTCCTTCAATCTATCTGTAATTATTAGATGCTGGTGAAACTGATGCATTTCCTGTGCTGTCCTTGCTGTATTGATTCTATTTAGGTTAAGCCTAATAACTCTTGCTCCTGGAAGGGCACTTGTCCTACTTTTCTCTAGAGCAGTCCTAAATGCTCAGCTTTTCCTCAGAGGAACTTAGCAACCATCAGTCTGCATTCTACTCTGTGCCTTTTCTCTTAAGAAAACAGGCTGTGCAACTTTTGAGGAACCTGTATTCACAAAACTTAGAAATTAATAATCCCTGGCTCTGCCCACCTCAGTTCAATTTACGTTAAACTTCACAAGTCTTCTAGGCTTCTGTGGTTAATATTAGAGACTCTGGTAAAATGAGAGGAGCTGGGGGAATAGCTCCAGTACTGGGAGTTGGCAGAGGCCCTAGTTTGGATGAAGAAAAGGAAATGGGAATAGGAAATAAGAACTACTAAGAGTCACTGGCAACAGATAGGCAGGCAGACAATAGGGGAGAGAAAGGATGAGATCACAAGGGAGAAAAAATAGATGGGCAAGATATGAAGGATGAAGGATGGAAGAACTATAGAAAAGCAAATGAGTTGCATGGAAGAAAAATTTAGAAGCGGAGGATAGATAATGGAATTATAAGAATAATGTATCTGGAGATACAGAAAATAGGTACTATTTTTAATCATTGGATTCAATCATAAACAGAAAGTATTAACAGTAGTCCAGAATTTAACATAAAAAATTAAAGTTGACAAATTGTAAAAGAATTTGATATTGATTGTGTACTTTTCTCTAATAAATGAAATATTCTTGCTGTTTTTTTCTTGGAGCACATATATAATTAAATATATTTCTCTTTTATATTGGTGAGAATACTTATGACATATTAAAATTATTTAAAAATAAGAATTACTTACTACATATTTTTCAGAATAGTAAGTTCTACATATAAAAATATAGCTTTATAAAACAAATACATAAAACCAAAATCATTCACACCATGTTTGAGGATTAGTGTTTTTTTTTTGAGGATTAGTTTAAAAAAAACTTTTATAGTATGTCACTTAAGGATCATTCAGTTATTTTTAGTAGTTTCTAAATCTCATTTAAACATCTCACTTTGAAATATATCTTGCCGTGAATTTTACATTGATTTATAATTTTTATAGGGCCAGGAAAACTCCTTATGTTGGGCTGCTTTAGACAAAAATGAAGTGGTAACTGCTAAGGGTGAGTACAAACTATGTTTTTTAATATATGCTATTTTTTTGACAAAATAATTTTTATATCTTTATTAGTATTAACTCAGTAATATTGGATCAAATAGATTTCTCTGATAGTTTATAAGCATCTGCCTTAATATATATTTATCAAGGCATTAGGTGGAAAAACAATATTCGTACTTGTCAGCTATTGTCTTTCTGCCTTTTTTTCCAGATAACTTAGAAGATGAGACTGAAGATGATGACCTATTTGAAACTGAGTTTAGACAATATAAAAGAACATATTACATGACAAAGATGGGAGTTGACTTAGTATCTGAGTATGTTTTTGCCAATGCTCTTTCTTTAAAATAGAAAAAAATTAGATTTTGCAGTTCTTCAGAAAACACTATAATTTTAATAGTTAAAGTAGTGGGAAAGAAGAATTGTTTGGTTTCATAAATTACTATAGATTTTGGAGAAACTGGACATGTGTTACATTCTGATGATTAAAAAGGTCAAATAAAAAATGGGTAGCTTTTTGCTTTCCATCTTCTAAAGCTCACCTCACACTTATCTCAAAAGACACTTGACTAAGTGGCAGATTAATACCTACTCCAAAAGTTCCTTAAGAACTTGACTTCACCAATGGTGGGTTTCACACTTTTAAACTGCAGCCTGCAATATGAACTACATATGTTCATATTTTATTTTAGTTAACACTTATAAATTGTTTACCAAGGGCCAGGTACTATTCTAAACATTTTTAAAATGCTAATTTAATTCTTTTTTTTTATTATGATATCATTGATATACAATCTTATGAAGGTTTTACATGAACAACATTGTGGTTACTACATTCACCCATATTATCAAGTCCCCCACCACCCCATTGCAGTCACTGTCCATCAGCGTAGTAAGATGCTGTATAACCACTACTTGACTTCTCTGTGCTATACTGTCTTCCCTGTTAACCCCCTGTATTATATATGCTAATCATAATGCCCCTTAATCCCCTTCTCCCTCCCTTACCACCCAGCCTCCCATACCTCTTCCCTTTGGTAAATGCTAGATCCCTTCTTGGAGTGTATGAGTCTGCTGCTGTTTTGTTCTGTCAGTTTTGCTTTGTTGTTATACTCTACAAATGAGTGAAATCATTTGATACTTGCCTTTCTCCGCCTGGCTTATTTCACTGAGCATAATACCCTCTAGCTCCATCCATGTTGTTGCAAATGGTACTATTTGTTTTTTATTTATGGCTGAATAATATTCCATTGTGTGTATTTACTACCTCTTCTTTATCCATTCATCTACCGATGGACACTTAGGTTGCTTCCATATCTTGGCTATTGTGAATAGTGCTGCAATAAACATAGGGGTGCAGATGTCTTTTTCAGTCTGGATCTTGTTTTCTTTGGGTAAATTCCTAGGAGCTGAATTCCTGGGTCAAATGATATTTCTATTTTTAGTTTTTTGAGGAACCTCCATATTGCTTTCCGCAATGGTTGAACTAATTTACATTCCCACCAATAGTGTAGGAGAGTTCACCTTTCTCTGCATCCTTGCCAGCATTTGTTGTTCCTAGTCTTTTCTATTTTGGCCATCCTAACTGGTGTGAGGTGATATCTCATTGTAGTTGTTATTTGCATTTCCCTGATAGTTAGCGATGTGAAGCATCTTTTCATGTGCCTGTTGGCCATCTGAATTTCTTCTTTGGAGAAATGTCTGTTCGGATCCTCTGCCCATTTTTAATCAGGTTGTTTGCTTTTTGGGTGTTGAGGTGTATGAGTTCTTTATAAATTTTGGATGTTAACTGCTTGTCAGATATGTTTTTAAGGTATACATTCTCCCATATCATAGGATGCCTTTTTGTTCTACTTATGGTGTCCTTTGGTGTACAGAAGCTCTTTAGTTTGATATAGTCCCATTTGTTCATTTTTGCCTTTGTTTCCCTTGCCCAAGAACATGTGTTCAGGAAAAAGTTGCTCATGTTTATATTCAAGAGATTTTTGCCTATGTTTTCTTCTAAGAGTTTTATGGTTTCATGACTTACATTCAGATCTTTGTTCCATTTTGAGTTTACTTTTGTGCATGCAGTTAGACAATAATCCAGTTTCATTCTGTTGCATGTAGCTGTCCAGGTTTGCCAACATCAGCTTTTGAAGAGACTGTCATTTCCCCATTGTATGTCCATGGCTCCTTCATTGTATACTAATTGACCATATATGCTTAGATTTATATCTGAGCTCTCTATTCTGTCTTCTGATCTATGGGTCTGTTCTTGTGCCAGTACCAAATTGCCTTGATTACTGTGGCTTTGTACTAGAGTTTGAAGTTGGGGAGTGTAATTCCCCCAGTTTTATTCTTCCTTTTCAGGATTGCCTTGGCTATTCGGGGTCTTTTGTGGTTCCATATGAATTTTAGAACTATTTGTTCTAGGTCGTTGAAGAATTCCGCTGGTATTTTGATAGGGATTGTATTGAATCTGTAGATTGCTTTAGGCAGGATGACCGTTTTGACAATATTAATTCTTCCTATCCATGAGCACAGGATGTATATCTATTCACTGGTATCTTCTTTAATTTCTCTCATGAGTGTCTTATAGTTCTCATGGTATACAGGTCTTACACCTCCTTGTTTAGGTTTATTCCTAGGTATTTTATTCTTTTAGATGCAATTGCAGATGGAATTGTTTTCCTGATTTCTCTTTCTGCTAGTCCATCGTTGGTATATAAGAATGCGACAGATTTCTGTGTATTAATTTTGTATCATGCAACTTTGCTGAATTCAGTTTTTAGTTCTAGTAGTTTTGGGGTGGATTCTTTAGGATTTTTTATGTACAATATCATGTCATCTGCAGACGGTGAAAGTTTGACTTCTTTACTAATCTGGATGCCTTTTATATCTTTGTGTTGTCTGATTGCCGTGGCTAGGACCTCTAGAACTATGTTGAATAAAAGTGGGGAGAGTGGGCATCCTTGTCTTGTTCCCGATTTTAGGGGAAAAGCTTTCAGCTTTTTGCTGTTAAGTATGATGTTGACTATGGGTTTGTCGTATATGGCCTTTATTATGTTGAGGTACTTGCTCTCTGTATCCATTTTGTTCACAGTTTTTATCATGAGTGGTTGTTGAATTTTGTCAAATGCTCTTTAGCATCTGTGGAGATGATCATGTGATTTTTGTCCTTTTTGTTGATGTGGTGTATGATGTTCATGGTTTTTCGATTATTGTAACATCCTTGCATCCCTGAATAAATCCCACTTGTTGATGATGTCTGATCTTTTTATGTATTTTTGAATCGGTTTGCCAATATTTTGTTGAGTACTTTTGCATCTATGTTAATCAGTGATATTGGTCTGTAATTTTCTTTTTTTGTGGTGTCTTTGCCTGATTTTGGTATTGATGCTGGCCTCATGGAATGAGTTTGGAAGTATTTCCTCCTCTTCTAGTTTTTGGAAAACTTTGGGGATGATACATATTAGGTCTTCTCTGAATGTTTGATAAAATTCAGTGGTGAAGCCATCTGGATATGGACTTTTGTTCTTAGGTAGTTTTTTGATTACCAATTCAATTTCTTTGCTGGTAATTGGTATTTTCAGATTTTCTGTGTCTTCCTAGGTCAGAAGGTTATATTTTTCTCAAAGTTGTCCATTTCTTTTAGATTATCCAATTTGTTAGCGTATAATTTTTCGTAGTATTCTCTAATAATTCTTTGTATTTCTGTGGTATCCATAGTGATTTTTCCTTTCTCATTTCTGATTCTGTTTATGGGTGTAGACTCTCTTTTTTTCTTGATAAGTCTGGCTAAGGGTTTATCTGTTTTGTTTATTTTTTCAAAGAACCAGCTCCTGGTTTAATTGATGCTTTCTATTGTTTTATTTTTCTCAATTTTATTTATTTCTACTCTGATCTTTATTATGTCCCTCCTTCTACTGATTTTGGGCCTCATTTGTTCTTCTTTTTCTGGTTTCATTAGGTGTGAGTTTAGACTGTTCATTTGGTTTTGTTCTTCTTTCTTGAGGTAAGCCTGTATTGCAGTATACTTGCCTCTTAGAATGACGTTTGATCCGTCCCACAGATTTTGGGGTGTTGTTTTCATTTGTCTCCTTATATTTCTTTATCTGTCTTTTTATTTGGTCATTAATCAATTGATTATTTAGGAGCGTGTTATTAAGCCTCCATGTGTTTGTGGGCTTTTTTGTTTTCTTTGCATAACTTATTCCTAGTTTTATACGTTCGTGATCTGAGAAGCTCATTGGTACAATTTCAATCCTGAATTTACTGAGGCTCTTTTTGTGTGATAGTATGTGATCTATTGTGTAAAGTGTTCCATGTGCACTTGAAAAGAATGTGTTTCCTGCTCCTTTTGGGTGGAGTGTTCTATAGATATCTGATAGGTCCATCAATTCTAATGTGTTGTCCAATGCCTCTGTCTCCTTACTTATTTTCTGTCTGGTTGATCTGTCCTTTGGAGTGAGTGGTGTGTTGAATTCTCCTAAAATGTATGCATTGCATTCTATTTTCCCCTTTAATTTTGTTGGAATTTTTTCACATATGTATGTGTTCCTATGTTGGGTGCATAGATATTTATGATGGTTATATCCTCTTGTTGGATTGACCCCTTTATCATTAATGTCCTTCTTTGCCTCTTTGAAGTCTATTTTTTCTGATACAAGTACTGCAATTCCTGCTTTTTTCTCCCTATTAGTTGCATGAAATATCTTTTTCCATCCCTTCACTTTTAGTCTGTGTGTGTCTTTGGGTTTGAATGAATCTCTTGTAGGCAGCATATTCATGGGTCTTGTTTTTATATCCATTCTATAACTCCATGTCTTTTGATTGGTGCATTCAGACCATTTACATTTAGGATGATTATTGATAGATACGTACTTATTGCCATTGCTGGCTTTAGATTTGTCATTACCAAAGGTTCAAGGGTAACTTATTTAGTGTCTAACAGTCTAATGTAACTTGTTTAGTACTCTATTTCAAGCATAATCTAAACGTTTTTTTTCTTCCTTCTTTTTCTTCTTCCTCCACTCTTTATATATTAGGTGTCATATTTTGTACTCTTTGAATATCTCTTGACTGACTTTGTGGGTTGTTGATTTGATTTTGCATTTGCTTAGTAATTAATTGGTCTACTTCCTTTACTGTGGTTTTATTTCTTCTGTTGATAGCTATTTAGCCTTAGGAGCACTTCTATATATAACGGTCACTTTAAAATACACTGTAGAGACAGTTTTGGGGAGGTAAATTTCCTCACTTTTTGCTTATCTGGAAATTGTTTAATTTTTGTTTCTAATGAAAATGGTAAATTTGCTGGGTAGAGTATTCCTGGATGGAGGCTCTTCTGTTTCATTGCATTAAATATTTCATGCTACTCCATTCAGGCCTATAAGGTTTCTTTTGAGGAGTCTTATGATAGCCTGATGCGTTTTCCATTTTACATAATCTTTTTCCTCTCTCTGGCTGCTTTTAATACTCTGTCCTATTTCTTGATCTTTGCCATTTTAATTATTATATGTCCTGGTGTTGTCTTCCTTGGGTCCCTTATGTTGGGAGATCTGTGCACTTCCTTGGCGTGGGAGACTATTTTCTTCCCCAGATTGTGGATGTTTTCAGAATTATTTCCTCAAAGAGACTTTCTTTCTTTATCTTTCCTTCTGGAACCCCTAAAATGTGAATATTATTGCATTTGGATTTTCACATAGTTCTCATTTTATTCTTTCATTTCCAGAGGTACTTTTTTCTCTTTGTGCCTCATCTTCTTTGTATTCCTGTTCTCTAATTTCTATTTCATTTGCTATCTCCTCTACCTCATCAATCTGCTTTTAAATTCCTCCATTGTTTGTTTCATTTCAGATAATGTATTTTTCAAAGTTTCTATCTCTTTCTTGAAGTCCTTCCTGAGAATCTGAATATTTTTCTGTAGCTCTATGAGTATGTTTATGATTTTTATTTAGAAATCTTAATGAAGAAGATTGGTGATTTATGTTTCACTTAGCCATCTTTCTGGTGTTTCAGGGATTTTGGTTTGTACCAGATTCTTTTGCTATTTCATATTTCTAATGATTACTATGCAATAATATCTTCATGTAGGCAGCACCCTCTAGTGCCCAGAAGCTCCACTCTTTGGAGCTGTCCAGCACCTAATGCAATGGCGGGAGTCACAGGTGAGCAGTGCCGGTGACTACCCAGAGGAAAGAACTCTTTTCTGCTTCCCGGCTCTAGTGCCTGCCTCCACTGCCAGGGCCAGTGGGCCAACATGCACGGAGGAGCCTCTGTGTTACACTGCTGTAGCTGACATAGTCGGGGCCACCCTCCATCTGTCCTGACATGATTGCCCAGGCAGCAGGTTTGTGAACCCTTGCTGGCCAGGAGGAAGGAGTGGAAGGCTGCATATCGTGGTGGGGGCTTTGGGGCTGCATTGCCAGCCAGTAGCATGGAGCATATGAAGCTCCTAAAAGTTCCCAATCTGCTTGGTTGAGTGTGCCAGGATGATTTTGACAACCTGTCCTTTCTCCTGAGCAGCCTGCTCTGTGTAATCCATGACCCTTAAGCAGCCCTCTCTCACTGTTAGGAAGTTCTTCAAAGTGCCCGCCTTTCTTTTGTCCCGGAGCAGCCAGTCATGGGTACCTGTTCTCCACAAGCAGCTGGAATCACAGTCTCTCCCAAGTATTCTGCCTTTTTTCTTTCCAACCCCACTAGTCTCCAGAGCACCATGTAATGTGGGTTTGTGCTCCTGGAGGAGATCTCCAGGGTTGAGTGTTCAGCAATCCTGTGCTTCTGCTCCCTCCTTGCTCCATTTCTCTTCCTCCCACCTGTGAGCTGGGGTGGGGAGACGGCTTTGGTCCCGCGGGATCTTGGCTTTGCTACTTTACCCTTTTCTGTGATGTTCTTTTCCTCAGATGTAGGCTGTTGCAGTCTTCTTTCCAGTCACTCTGTCAGGGTTAGTTGTATTTGCTCTATTTTTGTGTTATATGTAGTTTTGGTAGGAGGTTTCTGCCTCACTTCTAATGCCATCATCTTTTCTTCTCCCTCCTAACTCATTTAATTCTTACAAACATTCTTCAAAATAAGTAGTATTATTATTGTTTTACAGTAGAGGATATTATGAAATAGAGAAATTTAAGTGATTTGCTCAGGGTGACAGGTAGTGAGTGGCAGAGCCAGGATTTGAATACCGGCCATCTGGGTCCAGAGCCCACACTCTTAACCACTAGATGGGAGTGCTTCTCGATATAAGTGAAATTGATTTCATGAAATGCTATGTACCCTTACTACATGCAGTATACTTAGATATATTCTACACTGTTATTTTTACTTTTTAAAATATATATAAGAAAGCCCTAAGTATTAGATCTTTTCTAGAGTCTGCCCAGGGATAGGCCCAATATTTCAGGCATTGCTCTACCTACTCCAGACTGTCTTCTTGTCTAAACAGTCTTTTTGGTCTCTATTCATACTAACCTCCATTAACTAGTGATATAGTCTAGTACAGCTTACCAACTCATTTGAAGCTTTGTCAGATGTCATTACCATATAAAAACTATGAGAAATGAGAAATAAAGTATTTATATAGTTAAACTTTTAATCGTTTATTTCTTAGTTCTTATATATCTTTGATTATATGGATACATAGAGCTGTAGTATCTGCAGTTGGCACTACATGCTTAATTTGATAGATAACTAATCTTCTGTTTTATTTCCTTTCCCTTTTATGTATTAAAATATATATGAAAATGAGATACTATTTGCCTGTCAAATAAGCAAACCTTTTTATGGTGTTATATTCAGTGTTGGTCCAGGTGTGATGGTAGAATTCTTCCCTTAATTACTGGTGGAAATATACATTGGTAAAACTGTTTTGGAAAGCATATATCCAAAAGTCTTTAAAGTATTCATTCCTTTGACCCAATGATTCTAATCTCAAATCTATCTTAAAAATATAAACTCCAATACAGAAGATTCTTATACACAAGGATTTTTATTACAAAGTTTTTTACAATACTAAAATATTAGAAATAATCTACATGTCCAATAAAAAGATTTTTCATAATCATCTCCACTTCCTCTTCATTAATCATAATCTCTGCCCCTGGTACTTACAGAAAGTTCATAACAGTTTGGAAAGATAATTATAGTACATTTAAAGTACAAATTTTAAAAGCAGGACAAAATCATATAAACAGTATACTCTTACTAATACTTAAAAATAATAAACAACTGAAACGTAGAAAAAAGACAGAAAAGAAACATTCAAAAATGTAATAGTGATTGTTATAGGTGATAAAAATGCTTTTGTTCATTACCTACATTTTTAATACTGAGGAAACATTTCTTTTATGATGAAAAGGTAATCCATTTCATTTTCAAACTTGTACCTCACAGAAATATGGAGATCTGGAATTTCTAAATGCACGTCTACCTAAATTTTAGTGACAGACAATAGGTTACCAAATAGGTAATAGGTAATATGATAGGTTCATTACCTTAAATGATAGTTTTTGTGAAAGAAGGTATTAGAGGAAATATTATTCAACTGTTATAGCTATCTGCTATAAACCAAATTTTAAGATCTTCCTAATTTACTCTTATGATTCTCTTGGGCGTCCTCCCAGATTTAAAAAATTTCTGTTCCTACATCCTTTCACACCCAATTATTTAGGGTAGTACCACTTTATAGAAACCTTCATTGGTTAAATCCTCAAACTTTAAAACAAAGGCATAGTACATTAACTGAATAAATATGCACAATAGTTTTAAGTATTCTAATAGTTCAAGGGAAACTATGGGGCAAACTTTTAATCTGACGTAACGGAATTTTTAAAAAGTATTTGGAGTTCTTCTGATTATAATTTTTAGCTTATTCATTGATAAAAAATATATATGTGAGGCAGAATGTGGTATTAACAGATACCGTGTTCTAAGGACAATGGCCTATCTTCAGAAAATAATATTATAATAAAAATATTACTTTCTATTTTCAGTGACTTTCTGGCTGATCAAGCTGCATGTTATATTCAGGCAATACAGTGGATTTTACACTATTACTACCATGGAGTTCAGTCCTGGAGCTGGTGAGGAATAAAAACAAGTGTTAAGTTGATTTCTTTTACAATGTTTCATTCCAGTGTAATCTCATTTGGGGATCTTCTTGATTCTGTTTGTGGTGCTATTTTTTAAGAGATACATACAGCCAAATTTAAATGAAATACAGGTAATACCTTTTCTTATATGAAGATGCTTTAAGAAGACCTTTGCACAGCAAAGGTACCACCAGGCCCTAGCAGATGGCCTAAAATAAAAGCTCTTTGTTTAGAATCTCTGTCATGATGAATCATATGCAACAGTCTTGATAATTATTGAGTGACAGTTAATTATTGGTATTCATTATAGTCTTCTCTATGCTTTTGTGTGTTTGAAAAAAATGTTTGTACCCAGAGTAATTATAGAAGAATTGGTTATTTGAATGTTAGACTAGGAGGGATAAGGAAAAAAGGAGAAAGGAATTTTTTTACTTTCTTGAAAATAGTAATAATTTTCTGCTTCAGGAAGTTCTCTCTACATTTCCAAAGAATCCACCAAAATAGAAAAATAAAATAAATATTGATGCAGGGAAAAGTAGGTATTTTTAGGTGATGGGATAGTTTTGTTTTGTTTTCAGAGCACCTTTGGTAGGCTTTGTTTGAAAGAACCACACAGCAAAAAAAAAAAAAGTAAAACAATGTAGTGTCAATTATGATTTCACTTAAGAATAGCCTTTAAAAAAAAAAAAACTTCGCAATTACTAACCTGATTCTCAGGGCCTCTGAAAAGCATTCTAATGACAAAAGTCCTTGATTTGCTATTTTTAAGAGGGTGAATTTAAGTTACTTTTGTTTACTACCAGGCATTAAGTCCGGGCACTTGAAAAGCATGTTCTCATACAATCCTCACAGCTATTTAAAATAAGTATTGTTTTCTGCCTTTTACAGATGAGGCTCAGAGGTTAAGCAGCTTCTAAGGTTATATACCTAACAATCAAGTTAAAGCCTGTCTGACTCCAAGTCTATATATTTTCCATTATTCTACATGCCATTCTGCCTCCTAAACTTTCCCATCCTTTTGAAATATGCAATAAATGTGAAATATAAAAACATTTTTTTCATTTTTTTGGTATCTTTAGTCAAACATTAAGAAGAACATTGAAATGTTTTTAAAAATTGTACATTCAAAGCTTTGTAAAAAAATTTATACCTGTAGTTAAAGATGGGATGGTATTAAAAACAAAAATAGTTTATGGCTGATAAATGGCTTAATCCTTGTCATAAACACAATAATATATATACTAATTCAAAGGTAAAAGTTCTTAGAGCTGACTAGTAACAGCCACATGAACTCTCAGACTTACTGTTCTCTCTGTCTTCCTGAGAGAGGCGTAGGCCCACATGAGCTAACTGAAAGCCTTCTGACTGCCTCAATACTTCATTCTAAGAACCTATTGATAAGAAGATTCATACTCAACATTTTGGGAACTAAAGTATACATAAAACACATACATAGGTCCTTCAGTTACGTGATACATCTCAATTTTGGAAATGTGAAATTTCACTTTAAAAAGTAAGGAACTAAAACATTTGTTGCTGTCACATGACCTAAATTTTCTAACACTGCAGATCCTTGTATTCAAATAGTAGAACATGGGTGATACTTTTTTTTCTTTAGGGTTATTGTTGTGTGTTGTTAAAATAAAATGTGGAGAAGTATATACTTAATATTGACCTGTTCCTTAAAGTTGCCAACTGTTTAAAACTCAGTTTTTTTTATAGGTATTATCCCTATCATTATGCACCTTTCGTATCTGATATACACAACATCAGTACACTCAAAATTCATTTTGAGCTAGGAAAACCTTTTAAACCATTTGAACAGCTTCTTGCTGTACTTCCAGCAGCTAGCAAAAATTTACTTCCTACATGCTACCAGGTGAGTTCTAATATTAAATGTTTTTATTTCCTTTTTGATACTCAGGAGTTCTTCCTCCAAACCTAGAAACATAGTACCCAAATTTCTTTAATAGCTAAATATGTTTATTTTCAGTTTCCAATTATAGTATTTCTCAAACAAGTCTCCTGAAAAGTAATTCCTTCATTTAAAGGTAACTTCATTTTAAAAATGCAAACTAATTGTTCAGAGCATAGTTTCTTCATTTTCAGCACTTTAAGCACATAGTATTTGTTTCTGCACTAATGAAAGTAAACTGAGACAGGCAAAATCTAAAGCCATGTACTTTGTCCAAACACTTACAGATTCATTCCTGTTCTCTTTTACCCTCTAACGTTTGGAACAGGGATGTTTCTAGTAAGTCATTTATCTCAACAGAAGTTTACACTTGGGTTTTAAGAATTTCATCTATCAGATTGTGGAATGAAAAACTTTTCTATTGTTAATGTATTTCACATAACAGGAGGAAGATATTTCAGGGGTGATTGAGTCACCAAAGTTAAACTAATCCTACTAAGTTGATTCTGAATGTAAACTTCATTTAGTTCTCGAATATCAATCTGTTCTAATTCCATGGTCTGGTCCCAGTAATTAGAGGAGACTCACACAGATATACACCCTTTGCTGCTTCAACTCCCATCTGCATCCTTTGGAAATTTAACCTGTCCTTCATCCTGGCCTCTGGCCTCCTTAACTTCCTTTGTTGCTTTTTCCCTACCTTAAGATACATTAAGATTGATACTCATCTACTCTAGACCAGTACAACCATGCAAGTATTTTATAGTCACATCTGTTTTGATCTGGGCCAATGCCATTCTGGTTATTAAATGTTTTGAATATTACTCTGGGAAATACGCTGTTTTGTTACTTTAAAAAATTTTACATCGTAATCTTCGATGTTCATTTCCTAGAAGACATCCTTATGTTTTCTTTATCTACTTCCATTATGAATCACTAATAAAAACATGTCGTATGGACATTTTATCTTTGCTATTAGTGGTGAAGAGATTTTTGATTTTAAGAGTATTTGCTTTTTAAATTATCTTAGGTGACAGTTCTTATATTACTTAATAAAATCAATTGATTAATAAGATCTAATAAATTGTTCAAGGTTAAAAATGGAGGCCTGTTGGAAGCCTGTGAAATGAACTAACATCTATATAGGAAAACGGAATTTAGGTGGGCCTTGTAGAGTGAAAAGACAAACATAAAATGAAAAAGTTAAAATTCAGAATTAAGGTGGTTTTACTACATAACCTCAGTAGAATAGAAAATGATGACTAGCAGTGATATTAGAGTTCTCACAGTTGAAAATCAAAATACAGTAAAAATGTAGTTTTGCTTTGCTTAGAAATTTTAAACTTTAACATGTGAGGAAATATTATAAATATATTAACAAAAAGCTATGTTGGTATCAGTTCTTATATTTCTATTATACTGTTTTATCTTTTCACAGCATTTGATGACCAGTGAAAATTCACCAATTCTAGAATATTACCCAACTGATTTTAAAACTGACCTAAATGGGAAACAGCAAGAATGGGAAGCTGTGGTACTAATACCTTTTATTGATGAGGTCAGTGCATGAAATAGTAGTTATATATATATATATGTATATATATATATATATATATATATATATATATATATATATATATATATATATATATATATATATATACATATATTCTTTCTTTTATTATGAAGTATAGTTGATACACCATCTTTTAAATATTATATTGGTTTTAGGTATACAACACAGTGGTTTAACAGTTGCACACATTAAGACCTCACCCCAACTAGTGCAGTTACTATCTGTCAGCATAGAAAGATGTTACAGAACCATTGTCTGTGTTCTCCCTGCTGCACTTCCATCCCTGTGACCAACTTATATTATGACTGAGAATTTTGGTGCCCCTTTATCCCCCTTACCCTCCCTACCAACCCACCCCAGCCCAGCCAACCTGGTAACAACCAGTCACTTTTCAGTACTATGAGTCTACTGCTATTTTGTTTATTAGATTACACAAATAAGTGAAATCATATGGTATTTGCCTTTCTCTGCCTGGCTTATTCACTTAATGTAATATCCACTATGTACATCCATGTTGTCACAAATGGCAAGATTTCTTTTTTTAATGACTGAATAATATCCCATTGTGTACATGTACCACATCTTCTTTATCTATTCATCTACTGATGAACACTTTGCTTCCATATCTTGGCTATTGTAAACAATGTCACAATAAACATAGGGGATCATATGTCATTTCAAGTCAGAGAGTTTATATTCTTTAGGTAACTTCCTAGAAGTGGATTAAAGTCAGGGCATTCTATTTTTAGTTTTTTGAGGAACCTCCATACAGTTTTCCACAGTGGCTGTGCAAATTTACATTCACCAGGAATGTAAGAGGGTTCCCTTTCTCCACATACTTGCCAACACTTGTTATTTTTTGTCTTTTGGATAGTGGCAATTCTAACTGGTGTGAGGTGATATCTCATTGTGGTTTTGATTTGCATTTCCCTAATGATTAGTAATGTGGAACATCTTTACATGTGCCTGTTGGCCATCTGTATATTTTCTTTAGAAATATGTTTATTCAGGTCATCTGCTCATTTTTTAATTGGATTATTTATTTTCTTGGTGTTGAAGTGTATGTGTTCTTAATATAGTTTGAATGGTAACGCCTCACCAGATGAATGATTTATGAATATATTTTCCCATACTGTAGGTTGCCTTTTTGTTCTGGTGTTGGTGTCCTTTGCTGTACAGAAGCTTTTTAGTTTGATGTAGTCCCACTTGCTCATTTTGATTTTGTTTCCCTTACCTGAGGAGATGTGTCCAAAAAACAGTTGCTCAAGTTTATATTCAAGAGATTTTTGCCTATGTTTTCTTCTAAGAGTTTTATACTTCCATTTCTTATATTTAGTCTTTGATCCATTTCAAGTTACTTTTATGTATGGAGTTAGACAGTAATTCAGTTTCATTCTGTAGCATGTAGCTGTCCAGTTTTCCCAGTACCAGTTATTGAACAGACTCTTTTCCACTGTATATTCATGGCTCCTTTATTGTATATTAATTGACCATTTATGTGTGGGTTTATTTCTGGGCTCTGTATTCTGTTCCATTGATCTATGAGTCTGTTCTTGTGCCAGTACTGCACTGTTTTGATTACTATAGCTTTGTGGCATAGCTTGAAGTTATGGAGTGTAATACACCAGCTTTGTGTTTCCTTTGCAGGATAGCTTTGGCCATTTGGGGTCTTTTGTGGTTCCATATGAATTTTAGGATTATTTGCTCTTGTTTACTGAAAAATGCCATTGGTATTTTGACAGGTTACATTGAGTCTATAAATTGCTTTGTGCAGGATGGCCATTTTGACAATATTAATTCTTCCTGTCCATGGGCATGGGATAGATTTCCATTTTTTGTCTCATTGTTAATTTCTATCCTCAGTGTCTTATAGTTTTCAGAATGCAGGTCTTTCTCCTTGGTTAGGTTTATTCCTAAGTATTTTATTCTTTTGTTGCAATATTAAATGGAATGCTTTCCTGATTTCTCTTTCTGCTAGTTCATTGTTAGTGAATAGGAATACAACAGATTTCTGTATGTTAATTTTGTGGCCTGCAACTTTGGTGAATCCAGTTATTAGTTCTTCTCATTTTTTGGTGGAGTCCCCAGGTATTTCTATATATAATATCATGTCATCAGCAAATAGTGACAATTTGGATGCCTTTTATCTCTTTATGTTGTCTGATTGCCATGATTAAGACTTAAGTACTATTTTGCATAAAAGTGAGAGTGGACATCCTTGTCCCTGATCTTACAGGAAAAGCATTTAGCTTTTCACCATTCAGTGTGATGTTAGCTGCAGGTTTGTCATATAAGGCCTTTATTATGTTGAGGTATGTACCCTCTGTACCTGTTTTGTTGAGAGTTTTTATCATGAATGTATGTTGAATTTTGTCAAATGCTTTTTAAACATCTATTGAAATGATCATGTGGTGTTTATCCTTCTTGTTAATTTGGTGTATGATATTGATTTACAAATACTGTACTATCCTTGCCTCCCTGGAATAAATCTCAATTGCTCATGATGGATGATCTTTTTGATGTATTTTTGAATTAAGTTTGCTACTATTTTGTTGAGGATTTCTGCATCTGTTTAGCAGAAGTATTGACTTGAAATTTTCTTTCTTTGTAGAGTTTTGTTATCGGTATTAGAGTGATGCTGGTCTCATAGAATGAGTTTGGAAGTATTCCCTATTTTTCTACTTTTTGGAATACATTGAGAAAAATGGGTATTAGTTCTTAAAATGTTTGGTAGATTGCAGCTTTGAAGCCATCTGGTCCTGGAATTTTGTCTATTGGGAATTTTTTGATTACCAGTTCAATTTCGTTACTAATAATTGGTGTGTTCAGATTTTCTGTTTCTTCCTGGGTCAGTCTTGCAAGGTTGTACTTTTCTAGGAATTTGGCCATTTTTTCTAGGTTGTTCATTTTATTGGCATATAATTTTTCATAGAATTCTCTAACAATTCTTTGTATTTCTATGGTATCTATTGTGATTACTCCTTTTTCATTTCTGATTTTGTTTATTTGTGTACTTTCTTTTGTTAAGTCTGGCTAGGGGTTTGTCTACTTTGTTTATCTTCTCAAAGAGCAGCTCTTCAATAGAAAAAATAGACTTTCTATTATTTTATTCTTCTGTATATTATTTATTTCTGCTGTGATCTTTATTATGTCCCTCTTTCTACAAACTATGGATATCTTTTTTTTTAACTTTTTTTAAAATATAATTTATTTTATTGTCATTAATCTACAATTACATGTGCAATATTACGGTTATTAAACTACCCCTTCATCAGGTCCCCCCCACCAACCCCATTACAGTCACGGTCCATCAGCATAGTGAGATGCTATAGAATCACTACTTGTCTTTTCTGAGTTGTACTGCCCTCCCCGTGCCCCACCAACATTATATCTGCTAATCGTAATGCCCCTTTTTCCCCTCTTATCCCTCCCTTCCCGGCCATTTTCCCCAGTCCCTTTCCCTTTGGTAACTATTAGTCCGTTCATGGGTTCTGTGAGTCTGCTGCTGTTTTGTTCCTTCAGTACTTTTTCTTTGTTCTTATACTCCACATATGAGTGAAATCATTTGATACTTGTCTTTTTCGGCTTGGCTTATTTCACTGAGCATAATACCCTCTAGCTCCATCCATGTTGTTGCAAATGGTAGGATTTGTTTTCTTCTTATGGCTGAATAATATTCCATTGTGTATATGTACCACATCTTCTTTATCCATTCATCTACTGATGAACACTTAGGTTGCTTCCATTTCTTGGCTATTGTAAATAGTGCTGCAATAAACATAGGGGTGCATCTGTCCTTTTCAAATTGGGCTGCTGCATTCTTAGGGTAAATTCCTAGGAGTGGAATTCCTGGGTCAAATGGTATTTCTATTTTGAGTTTTTTGAGGAACCTCCATACTGCATTCCACAATGGTTGAACTAATGTGCAGTCCCACCAGCAGTGTAGGAGGGTTCCCTTTTCTCCACATCCTCGCCAACATTTGTTGTTGTTTGTGTTTTGGATGTTGGCCATCCTCACTGGTGTGAGGTGATATCTCATTGTGGTTTTAATCTGCATTTCTCTGATGATTAGCGATGTGGAGCATCTTTTCACGTGCCTGTTGGCCATCTGAATTTCTTCTTTAGAGAAGTGTCTATTCATGTCCTCTGCCCATTTCTTAATCGGATTATTTGCTTTCTGTTTAAGGTGCATGAGTTCTTTATATATTTTGGATGTCAACCCTTTATCAGATATGTTTTTTATGAATATAGTCTCCCATACTGTAGGATGTCTTTTTGTTCTACTGATGGTGTCCTTTGCTGTACAGAAGCTTTTCAGCTTCATATAGTCCCACTTGTTCATTTTTGCTTTTGTTTCCCTTGCCTGGGGAGATACGTTCATGAAGAAGTTGCTCATGTTTATGTCCAAGAGATTTTTCCCTATGTTTTTTTCTAAGAGTTTTATGGTTTCGTGACTTACATTCAGGTCTTTGATCCACCTTGAGTTTACCTTTGTGTATGGGGCTAGACAGTAGTCCAGTTTCATTCTCTTACATGTAGCTGTCCAGTTTTTCCAACACCAGCTGCTGAAGAGGCTGTCATCTCCCATTGTATATCCAAGGCTCCTTTATCAAATATTAATTGACTGTATATGTTTGGGTTAATGTTTGGATTTTCTATTCTGTTCCACTGGTCTGTGGGTCTGTTTTTGTGCCAATACCAAATTTTCTTGATTACTGTGGCTTTGTAGTAGAGCTTGAAGTCAGGGAGTGTAATTCCCCTGTTTTGTTTCTCCTTCTCAGGATTGATTTGGCTATTCGGGGTCTTTTGTGGTTCGATATGATTTTTAGGATTATTTGTTCCAGTTCATTGAAGAAAGTTGTTGGTAGTTTGATAGGGATTGCATTGAATCTGTAGATTGCTTTAGGTAGTATAGCCATTTTGACAATATTTATTCTTCCTAGCCAAGAGCATGGGATGAATTTCCATTTGTTAGATCCATAAGTTACTCCGTATCTTACACGCTCAGTGAGAAGTGTAAGTATGGCTACGCTTCCTCAGTCGCCAGCTAAGGCGTCTGAAACTCCCCAGGACTCCCAGCCTGCTGGGCTGAGTGTGCTGGGGCGATCCGGCTCCTCCGCTGGGCTCCTGTCTCTTTAGGACCGCTGCAGAAAGCGCGCGCTTTTTTTTTTTTCCTTCCCGGGAGCCGGCTGCAAGCACCCTGGCGCATTCCCCACTCAGATTCTGCCCCTCTGTCTCTCCAATCTCCGCTGCACTGCGCAATGTGGGTCACCGCTCCCTGCGCAGATCACCGGGGCTGGCTACTTCGCGGGGTAAACTTCCACTCCCTCCCGGCTCTGAATCCTCTCCTCCCGCCGGTGCGCTGGGGTGGAGGAGTGCTCGGGTCCCGCCGGGTCGCAGCTCCGTATCTTACCCGCCTCTTGGGGTGCCGAGTCCTCTCGGATGTAGCTGCACGCTGTGCGCTTTCCTGTGTATTCTCGTCTATCTTTTAGGAATAGTTGTATTTTCTGTGTTTTCCTAGATAAATATAGTGTTGGGAGGAGATTTCTGCCACCCTGCTCACACCGCAATCTTCCCGGAAGTCTAACTGTGGGTATCTTGTTCTTTTTTCAGTTTCTTTAATTGTGAGATTAGGCTTTATTTGGTAGTAATCTTGTTTCGTGAGGTAGGCCTGTATTACTATGTATTTCCCTCTCAGTACTGCTTTTGCAGCATCCCACAAATTTGGAACTGTTGTATTTTTGTTTTCATTTATCTCCGTGTATTCCTTGGTTTCTGTTTTGATTTGTTCCTTGATCCATTGAATATTTGGAAGCATGTTGTTTAGCTTCCATGTGTTAGTGGGCATTTTTGTTTTCTTTGTGTAATTTATTTCTTGTTTCATACCATTATGGTCTGAGCAGTTGCTTGATACAATTTCAGTCTTTTCATATTTATTGAGGCTCTTTTTGTGGGCCAGTATGTAATCTCTTCTGGGGAATGTTCCATGTTCACTTGAGAAAAATGTGTATCCCACTGCTTTTGGGTGGTATGTTCTGTAGATATCTGTTAAGTCCATCTGATCTAATGTATTGTTCAGTGCCACTGTTTTCCTATTTATTTTCTGTGTGGATGATCTGTCCATTGATGTAAGTGGGGTGTTAAAGTCTAATATGAATGAGTTCCTGTCTATTTATTTCCCCTTGTAATTTTGTTTGTATTTGTTTTACATATTTAGGTGCTCCTATTTTGGGTTCATAGGTATTTATAATGCTTATATCCTCTCGGACTGATGCCTTTATCATGAAGTAACATTCTTGTATGTCTCTTGTTACTTTCTTTGTTTTGAAGTCTATTTTGTCTAAGTACGCTGCACCTGCTCTTTCTCCCTACTATTTACAAGAAACATCATTTTCCATCCCTTCACTTTCAGTCTGTGTGTCTTTGGGTCTGAAATGAGTCTCTTGTGAGCAGCATATAGATGGATCTTGTTTCTTTACCCATTCTGCCACTCATGTCTTTCATAGGTGCATTCAGACCATTTAAGGTAAAGATGCGTACATATTTATTGTCATTTTATTAATTACTTTCTGGTTGCTTTTATAGTTCCTCTCTGTTCCTTTCTTTCTCATACATTTCTCTTACTATTTGATGGTTTTCTTTAGTGTTGTGATTGGATTTTTTTTTTAATTTTAGGTTTTAGGCTTTAGGTTTGTGGTTACTATAAGGTTCATAGATAGTTTCCTAACTATAGTTTCCTAAACCGTCTGTATTGATGGTCACTATTTCAAACACAGTCTAAAAATACTTCTTTTTTATTCTTCCTCCTCCTCTACACTTTAGGCATTAGATGTCATAATCGCCATTTTTATGTGTATTCCTTCACTGATTTTATGTATAGTTCATTTTATTAGTTTTTTTTTAACTTCATAACTTGCTTAGTGAGTAATTTGTCTACTACCTTTATTGTGGATTAATTTTCACTGGGGAAAACTATTTAGACTTAAGAACATTTCCATCTACCAAATTCCCTTTAACATATCCTGTAAGGTTTAGTGGTTATGAATTCCATTAGCCTTCATTTATATGGGAAATGTGTAATCTCTCCTTCAAATTTGAATGATAATCTTGCTGGGAATGAGATTCTTGGTTGAAGGTCCTTCTGTTTCCATGCATTTTTATATTTCATGCCACTCCCTTCTGGCCTGTAAAGTTTCTGCTGAGAAGTCCACTGATAGCCTGATGGGGTTTCCCTTATGCGTAATTTTTTTCTCTGTCTGGCTGCTTTCAGTACCCTCTCCTTATCCTTAATCTTTTTCATTTAATTATTAAGTATGTCTTGGTGTTGTCTTCCTGGGGTTCCTTTTGTTAGGGACTCTCTGGGCTTCCAGGACCTGGGTGTCTATTTCCTTCCCCAGACTGGGGGAGGTTTCAGCAATTATTTCTTCAAATAGATTTTCTTACTCCTTTGTCTCTCTCTCCCCCTTCTGGTACCCCTATTATGCAAATATTGTTTCATCTGAAGTTGTCAAGCAGCTCTCTTAGCATCCTCTCATTTTTAGATATTCTCTTTTCTTTCTGTTGCTCAGCTTCATTGTTTTTCTGTTCTCTAATTTCCATCTCATTGGTCGTCTCCTCTACTTGCAGCAATCCCTCCTTGTATTTTCATCTCAGTTCCTGTGTTCTTTAGCTCTGGCTCTTTTTCAGCCCTTCTGTCTCTTTGTGGAACTTCTCACTGAGATCACCAATTCTTTTCTACAGGTCAGAGGGCATGTTTATGACTGATAGTTTGAAATCTATCACAAAGACTGGTGATCTCCATTTCATTTAGCCCTTTTTCTGGTGCCTTATTCTGCACTCTTGTTTGGAACATATTCCTCTGCCTCTTCATTCTGTCTGGTTTCTGTGTTTCTTCCTTTGTATTAGACAGATCTGCTTTGTTTCCTGGTCTATAGAGTAATGGCTTTATGAAGATGACATCCTGTGGTGCCCAGAAACTCAAGACTCTACTCTCCAGTGCCTGGTTCTTTGTGGTGGAGCCCCAGTTACTCTTGGTGGGCAGGGGATGGGGCTTCCTTACTGCCTGTCTTCTGGCAGTGGCTGATCTCTCTTAGCAGAGCCTTAAAGCTCTCTCTGTGCCATTTGTGAGCTAAGCAGTGGAGCTTTTGCTGGGATCATTGTGGGCAACCCAGAGTAGTCACAGTGGTGCTGGGCCATCAGAATGGGCAGGAAGTTGTGAAAGGGAGCACAATGTGGGGCTGAGCCCCTAGCAAGGTAGAAGGAGTGTTTGGAGATGGATCCTGCAGACTTCTCCCCAGTTCAGTTGAAAAGTTCAGGGAAATCTGGGAAAGCTTCCCTCTGCCTGCCAGGCAGCAAAGTCTGACTGCTGGCTGGGCTAAGTGGATTGGGCAGGTGCATCACCAGGATGCAGGACTGCTGGGTGCTGCAGGATTGTGCATTTGTATCCAGCTCTGTTGTGTACCCAACCAGGTAGACTGAGGGTAGACTGGAGAAGCATCCTCCATCTGCCCTTTCTCCTGTGGATAGAACTCCATCCAACCCCTTCCGCTCTGTTACACTTCCCACTGCTGGTAAATCTTCCAAACTGCTGCCTCTGTGTTAGGTCTCAATTTTACCAGTGGAGCATACCTGTCCTCCAAAAGCAGCAGGAGTGTCAGCCTCCCAGAGTGCTCCAATTCTCCCAATTGTCCAGCCCCATTAATCATCAATGCCCAGTGCAATGTGTTCTTGTGTTCCCAGAGCAGATCTCCAGAACCAGGTGTACAGGATTCCTGAGGGCTTATCCCCTCCCCTCTCCATTCCTCTTCCTCCTACTTTTGGGCTGGGAAGTGGGAAGGGCTTGAGCCACTTTACCCTTCTTTGTGTGGTCTTCTTTTCTTTACCAGGTATTGGTGGCCTGTTCTGCAGTCTTCAGGTTGTTTTCAAGATTACTTGTGTTTGCTGTAGTTGCTTCTTAGTGTATATGATGGAGGAGGTTTGAGTTGTCTTCCTGCTTCCACCTTCTTTTCCCAGGATCTCCACATATATATTCTTAATCAGAGATTATTTCATATAACTTAATGAGTAATATCCTTCAATAAGTGAGTAGATTAAAAAACTGTAGTGCATCCATACAATGGAATACTACTCACCACTATAAAGAACTATTGATATAAATAACTTGAATTAAAAAAGTTCACCTGAATGAAAAAATCAATCTCAAAAGGGTTATATACTATATGGTTCCATTTATGTAATCTTGAATTACAAAATTATTGTAATATAAAATATGTCAGTGGTTAGCGTTGGGGATAGGGTGTGATTATACTAGGGGTTAGCGTTGGAAATATTTCAGTTTTAGTGGTGGTTACATGAATCTATACATATGATAAGAATTCCATAGCACTGTACACACACAAAAAAATCACATATAAAAACCAGTGAAATATGAATAAGTCTGTAGTTCAGTTAACGGTATTGTATCAAGGTCAGGTCAGTTTCCTGGTTTGGATAATGTGCTGTGACTATATATAAGATACTGTCTTTGGGCAAAGCTGAATGAAAGGTTCATGGGAATGCTGTATCTAATTTTGCAACTTCTTGTGAATCTCCATGTTTTCTTACCACTGTAAAAAGTGCTCTAATAAAATTATTTGTGTATTTATGTATTCTTCTTATTTATGCATTTTTATGTGTTGGAGATTTTATTCTTAAAAGGTACATTTTATTCTTAAAAGGTTAAAGTGGGATTGCCTGGTTAATGAGAATATATAATTTTAATTTTAATGAATATTGCCCACATCTCTGCTTCTCCAGTCCTTTATATTTTTACTTCATTTATTTTTTGGCCAATCTATTGATGATAAAGAATGCTACTTTATTGTTATTCGAATATGTTATTTCCTGACCCCTAATTTGAGTATATTTTTGTGTGTGTGTTTACCCTTTACATTTTCTTTTTTGCAAATTGCCTGTTTATATCCTTTTCCGCATTTTCCTTTTATGATTTTTATCAAACCTTTGTATATTAGGAGTATGCTTTTCCCAGTATGACATTTGTCTCTTTACTTATTTATGACATCTTCTGTCATATATTCTTTTACTTAAAAATGTCTTTTCCCTTAAGGTGTTAGATTTTTTTCCTGGTCTTATTTAAGTAAGAGTTTATCACTCCAAATTACCAATAATCTTCTAGATTTTCTTCTAATACTTTTATTGTCTTTTTACTCTGATACTTGTTTTGGTATATGGTATGAAATTGGGAAGTGTATGTATTTTTTTCCATCTGGATAGCTAGTATGACAATACCATCATCTAAATATCTGAAGTACTATATTACTGACATAGATTGTGATTTGTTTTTGAACTCTTTATTCTCTACCTCAGGTCTATGGGTCTCTTCTGGTGTCAGTACTAAAGTGTTTTTTATTATTTTAGCTTTATAAAAAGGGATAGGATCTAGTAAGACAAGTCCCTAGTTACTTTTTGCAATTCAGATATTCATTCTTCCATATGAACATTAATATAATTTTGTCCATTTATTTGTTTATATTAGTGGCTCAATGTTCATATTTCCTAATAAGGATTTTTTATTGGAATATAGTTGATATATAATATTATGTTGGTTTTAGATATGAAATATAACATATACATAATTATATACATTACTAAATGCTCACTGGTAAGTGTAGCATTTTAACCCCTCCCACCATAGTAAGATATTACAATATTATTGTTATATTCTGTATGCTGTACTTCCATTCCTATGACTATTTTATAATTTCATTTTGTCCTTTAAAAAGATATTTTAAACCACTGTGATTCTGATTGGAATTATGTTAAATTTTTAAGATAATTTGGAGAGATGAACATTTCTGTACGTTTGCAGAATTTGTAAAGACATTAATGACTTATGAATTATAATAAATAATAATAATTGTCATAAATTCACATTTAAAATTTCATTCTCTGTTGTTCTTGTCCATACATTAGTGGCTTCTGTTGAAGTAAGAGATTTGGAGGAATTTGTTGTAACAAGCAATATTCTCGGGCCCTTAGAAACAGTAACACATCAGTTTTTTATGTAATGAAATAGGAAAAATTCCATTAGTTAAGGTTTTTGCTTTTCAAGAATACAAATAATGATTCTGTATACTAAGGGAAAAGATTTATCTTTATGTTGTATTGCAGAATTTTATACTTTTAACCCCTCTTTCCAATGTTTACATTCAGAAGCGATTGTTGGAAGCTATGGAGACATGTAATGGTTCCCTCAAAAATGAAGAGAGGAAAAGAAACCAACATAGTGAGTGCCTAATGTGCTGGTATGATAGAGACATACAGTTCACCTACCCCTCTCCATGGCCAGAAAAGTTTCCTGCCATAGAACGATGTTGCACAAGGTAATGTTAATTGGTAATTTTTCCATACGAAGGAGTTCCCCACCAACCAAAAAATAAAGCTTTTAAATGTTTGAATAACTAACGGATTACTTATGACAGTTATAGTCAATTGATAATGAGTTACATCCAAATCGCCAAGGATCATACCATCTCTGTCTCACAGTTGTTTCTACTGCTCTGCTTTGGTCAGATTCTGCTGCTCTCTTTCCATCTTCCATTAAAGTTTTTTTTTTTTTTTTCTCTCTGTATATGTCTACACTGTTCTTCAAGAGGTTGTATGAATTTTTGTTTTCACTGCCAGTATCTGCTCCCAGCATTATTTGACACACTACAAGTTTGACTTATTCCCCAACCACCCAACTAAAAAGGAAAAACAAAGAAATAGAAGAGCTCCTCTATTTTCTTGCCTCAAATCCATTTCTTCTTTCTCTTCTTCATTAAAATGTCTTCCTTGTTTTCTCTCTTCTTTAATCTTCCCTGCATATAATTTGTCCAGATGGCAATTATGTTGCAGATAATGTGAATACCAATCAGTTATAATTTTCCTTTTGTTAAAGCAGAGAGAAAGATGAAATGCAAATTATAAAATGTTCATTTTCCATTCTTGGTTTTGGAACATGGAGGATATGAAGATTTGTAAAATACTTCATACATTCTTTTATTTTTAAAATTAATTGTGTTTATATAGTGTTCTTTTAAATTAATGTGGAAAATGTCCATTTAGTAACCTACAGGCATGGTTCTTTCTGGACCAATAATAGCAGAGACTCTGGGTTGTCCTACTCTATATTTTTTTTCTCTTAAAAGAGGAATTGTCATGTCCTCGTTTATAAGCCAGGATGACTTTTGCAAAGTATTCAGGGAATGCTGAAAAACTGTGATTGTTTGTAATGTAAGAATTTTAAATTAAGTCTTGATTTATTTTCTAGGTATAAAATAATATCACTAGATGCTTGGCATGTAGACATAAGCAAGAACAAAATAACCAGGGTTGACCAGAAGGCATTATATTTCTGTGGATTTCCTACTTTGAAACACATCAACCACAAAGTCAGTAGCTTTTCAGAATTATATCACTTTATTGCCTGTGAAGTGATTATGGAGAAAAAATTTAAATTAACTTCTCTGAATTCCTTTCAAGTTTTTTTTGAAGAAAAGTGGGGTTCAAGTATTCCAACAAAGTAGTCGTGGAGAAAACATGATGTTGGAAATCTTAGTGAATGCAGAAACAGATGAGCTTGTAAGTATTTTCTTTATTACATGTTTATTAGATGCTTATTATGCATAAAACTGTTCTAGTTGCAGTTTGTTTCCGAAAGAGTTCTAACATGTTGTAACTCCAAAGTTCACAGTAAATAAGGATAATGTAAAAGAAGCATTTACATAAAGGGCATGTATAATTATGATATAATGATCAAAAAATGCTCCAGGAATTTTAAAAAGGAGATAAGCTATGTGAGCTAAGGATAAGTACAGACCAGTAGATGAGAATAAGCTTGAGCTGAGTGCTGAAAAAAAAGTTGTCACAAAGAGAAGAAAAGGCGGGGAAGGGTATTTGAGATGAAAGGATTAACATGAGCTAGCAATTGTAGGCAAAGTAAATACGATATATATGTATCTTATTCTTTTTAACCTTTTTGTGTCTGAAGTTTTTCCTAATATTTTTCTTTTTTTTTAAATAAATTTGATGTATTTAAGGAGGAGGAATAAATAAACCTGACTGAAGCAGAGGACTGGTGTTGGGAAATAGTGGCAGATAAGGCTAAAATAACAAATTAAAGCCAGATTATGGAGGACCTTAAATACCGGGCTAAGGAGTTTGGACTTTTTTTTCATGACTGTTACCTTGAAGTTGGTATTTTCATAAAGATTAATTTGGTGGCAGTATAATAGACTAAATTGAGCACAAGAGATATGGAAGATAATGGGTAAACCTGCAAATTCAGAGGTTGTAGAAGCTTTAGGAGATAAGGACATCCAGCTGTGGAAGTGATAATAGATCTGAATGAATAGAACTAAATAAAATTGTCAAGTTTCATCATTCATTCAAATATAGGGAATGAAAAGGGAAAGATAATATTAAATAATGCCTCTGGGATACCCAGGCTAATTAAGTAGAAAATAATTGCTGTTTACTGAAATAAAGAAGTTAAAATTTGAGGGTTGTTGTTTTAAGGGAATTAATGATAAATAATGAGGGAATTTGAAGGTAGTGCTAGGACATTTAACTGGAGCTACCCTGACAGGCTTTCTCAACAAGGGTTCTACAAGAGGCTTAAGCTCCAATGCCCTAAGTCATCCATTTGTATATAATGGATTAACTTATCTTATAGGAATCTAGAGTGGTACTATTTATGTACCATCCTTGGAAGAATTGAGATACTAGTCAAATTGCTTTTTTATGCTTTGGTTCAGATGAAAAACGCCCATTGAGAAATGCTGCTTATACACTATTTAATACCTGGAGCTAGAGGTAAGGAGATAAGTATGCAGACAGGGATATACAAGTCATGAGAAGGAGGTGATGGCTGAGGCCTTGGAGTTTATTTCCCTGAAGCAAAGGGACTTTAAGGGTTCAAGGTGTCAGCATAAAAAATAGTGGAGCTGGACATGAGGAAGAGGTGGAGCACTTGGGGATGCTGACACTCTAGCCACTTGTGGAGGAGAGGAATGCTCCAGCAGTCCCACTGACAGAAAACAGAGGCGGCAGTTGGAAAGACTTACCAGCAGTAGAAAGAGTGCCACAGTGGTGAGGGTTGGATGGAGCTCTCTCTACAGGAGAAAGGGTAGGTGGACAGATCCCTAGCCTTCCCTCAGCACAAGTCGGGCACTCTCAGGAACCCAAATGCTCAATCTTTTTGCTGGGTTCTCAACTGCAGTCATCCCAGAGGCACTTCCCTGTGAACGAGCCTGCCAGTCCAATTGCTTGGCCCATTAGCATTAGATTTTTTTGTTGGGCCGGAAAAGAGAGGCTTTCCCAGCTTTCTTAGCCCTGTCTCAGACCAATGGGGAGGCACCTATGACAGCCAGCTCCAAGCACTCCTTACTCCTCATGGTTGGCCCAGCTCAGTGCCACAGGCCACTCCGCAACTGCACAAACTCCCTGCCCAACCCATCAGCTGAGAAACCCCACCAAAGCTATAAGGCAAGCAGGGGATGCCTTGCCCACACTGATCCCAGCAGAAGTGCAGCTGCTGTGCACACAAAAAGCCAGCTAAGGCAAACTGCTGTCCATGATGACTGACACAGACCACTGCCTGCACACAGGCAGAAAGGCAGCCCTGCCTACTGCCCACCAAGAGCAATTGGTGCTTCACCAAAAAGAACCAGGCACTGGAGAGTAGAGTCTTGAGTTTCTGGGCACCACAGGATGTCATCTTCATAAAACCTTTACTCTATAGACCAGGAAACAAAGCAGATCCGTCTAATACAAAGGAAGAAACACAGAAACCAGACAGAATGAAGAGGCAGAGGAATATGTTCCAAACAAGAGTGCAGGATAAGGCACCAGAAAGAGAGCTAAATGAAATGGAGATCACCAGTCTTTGTGATAAAGATTTCAAACTACCAGTCATAAACATGCCCTCTGACCTGT
Organism: Smutsia gigantea; assembly: GCA_032199065.1. Taxonomy (NCBI): domain Eukaryota; kingdom Metazoa; phylum Chordata; class Mammalia; order Pholidota; family Manidae; genus Smutsia; species Smutsia gigantea. The sequence goes on along the minus strand of JAVSCE010008115.1, from coordinate 12,672 downwards.
AGAAAAGAATTGGTGATCTCAGTGAGAAGTTCCACAAAGAGACAGAAGGGCTGAAAAAGAGCCAGAGCTAAAGAACACAGGAACTGAGATGAAAATACAAGGAGGGATTGCTGCAAGTAGAGGAGACGACCAATGAGATGGAAATTAGAGAACAGAAAAACAGTGACGCTGAGGAACAGAGAGAAAAAAGAATACCTGAAAATGAGAGGATGCTAAGAGGATTCAAGATGGTGGCATGAGAGGTGGGACAGAGAACTCCTCCCAAAACCACATATAATATGAAAATATAGTTAATACAACTAATGCTAAAAAAGCAACAAGAAAGAAGGCTGCACTGGACTGCATACACCTGGAAAACAGAGCAGACCTCACAAAACCGGGTAACATACCAAACCTTGATCCGGAGGGGCCCAAGCCCTTATCCCACCCCAGCTCACTAGTGGGAGGAAGAGAGACAGAACGGGGAGGGTTTAGAAGCCTGGGACTGCTGAACAGCCAGCCCTGGAGATCTGCTTTGGGAGCACAAACCTACATGCTTGGGGCTCTGGAGAGTAGTAGAGCTAGAAAGCTAAGACAGGGGGAATACTTGGAGAGACTGAGATTCCAGCCATTTGTGGAGGACAGGGATCCAAATCCGGCTGTTCTAGGACAAAGGAAAGGCGGGCAGTCTGATAAACTTCCTAGCAGCGAGAGGGCTTCTGAAAGGGTGGGGTTTGCATGGAGCATCCTGCACAGGAGAAGGGATAGGTACAAGGTTGTCTGGCTGCACTCTGCACAGCAGTTTGGAAACTTTTAGAAGCCTCAAACACTCCATGCTCCTGGCTGGCTACTCAGCTCCGAAGCACACCTCATGATACAAAGCCTCCTGCATCTTCCTCCAGGCCTGCCAGCACTGGGTCAAAAACTGGCAGTCCCTGCCCTGGCGTCAGACCAGGCAGAGGGAGACCCTGCCTATGACAGCTACAGACACAAAGCACAGAGGCTTACACCTGTGTGCTAGGCCCACTGGTTCTGACAGTGGAGACAGACACTGCAGCCGGGAAGCAGGGAACAGCTCTTTCATCCCACCAGGCACCAGTGCCACTCCCCTGCAACACCCAATATCACTACAGTGGGCTGAGCAGCTCCAGAGAGTAGAGCTTCTGGGCACTAGAGGGCACGACATACAAATATGAAACGTCAGAGGAAACTGGTTCAGACCAAAATCTCACAAATACCAGAAAAATGGCCAAATGAGACTGAAATCACCAATCTTCCTGAAAGACGATTCAAAATAAAAATCATAAACATACTTATGGAGATATAGAAAAATATTCAAGAACTCAGGGATGAATTTAGGACAGAGATACAATCATTAAGAAATTCCGTATCTGAAATGAAACATACAATAGAGGGATTTAAAAGCACATTAGATGTAGTAGAAGAGATGGTAAATGGAATAGAAATTAGAGAAGAGGAATACAAATAAGCTGAAGCAGAGAGAGGAAAAAAGATCTCTAAGAATGAAGGAATATTGAGAGAACTGTGCGACTAATCCAAATGGAACAATATTTGCATTATACAGTACCAGAAGAAGAAGAGACAGAAAGAGGGATAGAAAGTGTCCTTGAGGAGGTAATTACTGAAAACTTCCCCAATCTGGGAGAGAGTCTCTCAGGCCATAGAGGTGCAGTCCCAACACAAGGGACCCAAGAAAGACAAAACCAAGACATAATAATTAAAATGGCAAAGATCAAGGATAAGGACAGATTATTAAAAGCAGGTACAGAGAGAAAAAAGATCACATACAAAGGAAAACCAATCAAGCTATCATCAGACTTCTCAACAGAAACCTTACAGGCCAGAAGGGAGTGGCATGACAAATTTAATGCAATGAAGCAAAGGACCTCGAACCAAGAATACTCTACCCAGCAAGATTATCATTTAAATTTCAAGGATGGATTAAACAATTTTCAGATAAGCAAAAGCTGAGAGAAACCTCCCACAAAACTCCTCTACAGTGCATTTTGCAGGGACTGCTATAGATGGAAATATTCCTAAGGCTAAATAGCTGTCACCAGAGGAAATAAAAGCACAGCAAAGAAAGTAGAACAGTTAATTACTAAGCAGTTGCAAAATCAAATCAACTCTACCCAAAGTCAATAAAGGAATAGACAAAGAGTACAAAATATGATATCTAATATATAAAAAATGGAGGAGGAAGAAAAAGGAGGAAAAAAAAAGAACCTTAAGGTTGTTTTTGTAATAGCATACTAAGTGAGTTAAATTAGACTGTTAGATAGTAAGGGAATTACCCCTAAACCTTTGGTAACCACGATTCTAAAGCCTGCAATGGCAGTAAGTACATACCTATCGTTAAACACCCTAAATGTAAATGGTCTGAATGCACCAATCAAAAGACATAGAGTCGCTGAATGGATAAAAAAACAGGACACGACTATATGCTGCCTAGAAGAGACTCACTTCAAACCCAAAGACATACACAGACTGAAAGTAAAAGGATGGAAAAAGATATTTCATGGAACTAATAGGGAGAAAAAAGCAGGACTTGCAGTACTTGTATCAGACAAAACAGACTTAAACCAAAACAAGTAACAAGAGACAAGGACATTATATAATGATAAAGGAGTCCGTACAACAAGAGGACATTACTATTATAAATATCTGTGCACCCAACATAGGATCACTTACATATGTGATACAAATACTAACAGAATTAAAGGGGAAATTGAATGCAACGCATTCATTTTAGGAGGTTTCATAACACCACTCACTCCAAAGAACAGATCAACCAGAAAGAAAATACATAAGGAGACAGAGGTACTGAACAACGTATTAGGACAGATGGACCTAACGGACATCTACAGAACACTTCATCCAAAACCAAAAGGATACACGTTCTTCCCTAGTGCACATGGAAAATTTTTAAGAATAGATCATATACTAGGCCACAATAAAACCTCAGTAAATTCAAAAAGATTGAAATTGTGCCAACCAGCTTCTCAGATCACAAAGCTATGAAACTAGAAATAAATTACACAAAGAAAACAAGAAAGGCCACAAACACATGAAGGCTTAATAACATGCTCCTAAATAACCAGTGGATCAATGACCAAATAAAAACAGATCAAGCAATACATGGAGACAAATGACAACAATAATTCAATACTGGAAAATCTGTGGGACGCAACAAAGGCCATGCTAAAAGGGTAGTATATTGTAATACAGGCCTACCTCAAAAGGAAGAACAATCCCATATGAACAGTCTAAACTCACAATTAATGAAAGTATGAAAAGAGGACCAAATGAGGCCCAAAGTCAGTAGAAGAAGGGACTTAATAAAGATTAAAGCAGAAATAAATAAAATTGAGAAGAAAAAAATTGAAAGAATCAATAAAAGCAGGAGCTGGTTCATCAAGAAAATAAACAAGTTAGAGAAACGCCTCGCCAGACTTATCAAGAAAAAAAGAGAGTCGACACACATAAACAGAATCAGAAATGAGAAAGGAAAAATCACTATGGACACCACAGAAAAACAAAGAATTATGAGAAAATATTATCAAAAATTATATGGTAACAAACTGGATAACCTAGAAGAAATGGACAGCTTTCTAGAAAAATACAACCTTCCAAGGCTGAACCAGAAAGAAACAGCAAATCTCAACAGACCAATTACTAGCAATGAAGTTGAATCAGTAATCAAAAACTACCTAAGAAGAAAATCCCTGAACCAGATGTTATCACTCCTGAATTTTATCAAACATTTAGTGACGACCTAATACCCATCCTCTTTAAAGTTTTCCAAAAAGTAGAAAAGGAGGGAATACTTCCAAATGCATTCTACAAGGCCAGCATCACTCTAATACCAAAACCAGGCAAAAACCTCACGAAAAAAGAAAATTACAGACCAATATCCCTGATCACATAGGTGCAAAAATACTCAACAAAATATTAGCAAACCGAAATCAAAAATACATTAAGAGGATCATACATCCCAGGATGCAAGGATGGTACAACATTCGAAAATCCATCAACATCATCCACCACATCAATAAAAAGAAGAACAAAAACCACATGATCATCTCCATAGATGCCAAAAAAGCATTTGACAAAATTCAGCATCCATTCATGATTAAAACTCTCAACAAAATGGGTATAGAGGGCAAGTACCTCAACATCATAAACGCCATACATGATAAACCCACAGCTAACATCATACTTAACAGCGAGAAGCTAAAAGCTTTTCATCTAAGATTGGGAACAAGACAGGGATGCCCTCTCTCTCCACTGTTATTCAACATAGTACTGGAGGTCCTAGCCACGGCAATCAGACAAAACAAAGACATACAAGGCATCCAGATTGGTAAAGAAGAAGTCAAATTGTCACTGTTTGAAGATGACATGATATTGTACATAAAAAACCCTAAAGACTCCATGCCAAAACTACTAGAACTAATATCTGCATTCAGCAAAGTTGCAGGATACAAAATTAACACACAGAAATCTGTTGCTTTCCTATACACTAACGATGAACTAACAGAAAGAGAAATCAGAAAAACAATTCCATTCACAATTGCATCAAAAAGAATAAAATACCTAGGAATAAACCTAACGAAGGAAGTGAAAGACCTGTACTCTGAAAACTACAAGACACTCCTAAGAGAAATTAAAGAGGACACTAACAAATGGAAATGCATCCCATGCTCTTGGCTAGGAAGAATAAATATTGTCAAAATGGCTATACTACCTAAAGCAATGTACAGATTCAATGCAATCCCTATCAAACTACCAACAGCTTTCTTCAATGAACTGGAACAAATAATTCTGAAATTCATATGGCACCGCAAAAGACCCCGAATAGCCAAAGCAATCCTGAGAAGGAGGAATAAAACAGGGAATTACACTCCCTGACTTCAAGCTCTACTACAAAGCCACAGTAATCAAGACAATTTGGTATTGGCACAAAAACAGACCCACGGATCAGTGGAATACAATAGAAAACCCAAACATCAACCCAAATACATACAGTCAATTAATATTTGATAAGGGAGCCTTGGATATACATTGGGGAGATGACGGCCTCTTCAGCAGCTGGTGTTGGAAAAACTGGGCAGCTACATGTAAGAGAATGAAACTGGACTACTGTCGAACCCCATACACAAAGGTAAACTCAAGGTGGATCAAAGACCTGAATGTAAGTCATGAAACCATAAAACTCTTAGAAAAAAATATAGGCAAAATTCTCTTGGACATAAACATGAACGACTTCTTCATGAACATATCTCCCCGGGCAAGAGAAACAAAAGCAAAAATGAACAAGTGGGACTATATGAAGCTGAAAAGCTTCTGTACGGCAAAGGACACCATCAGTAGAACAAAAAGACTTCCTACAGTACGGGATAATATATTCATAAATGACGTATCCGATAAGGGGTTGACATCTAAAATATATAAAGAACTCATGCACCTCAACAAACAAAAAGCAAATAGTCTAAGAAATGGGCAGAGGACATAAATAGACACTTCTCCAAAGAAGAAATTCAGATGGCCAACAGGCACATGAAAAGATGCTCCACATCATCAATCATCAGAGAAATGCAGATTAAAACCACAATGAGATACCACCTCACACCAGTGAGGATAGCCAACATCCAAAACACAAACAACAACAAATGTTCGCAAGGATGTGGAGAAAGGGGAACCCTCCTACACTGCTGGTGGGAATGTAAATTAGTTCAACCATTGTGGAAAGCAGTATGGAGGTTCCTCAATAAACTCAAAATAAAATACCATTTGACCCAGGAATTCCAATCCTAGGAATTTACCCGAAGAATTCAGCAGCCCAGTTTGAAAAAGGCAGATGCACCCCTATGTTTATCGCAGCACTATTTACAATAGCCAAGAAATGGAAGCAACCTAAGTGTCCATCAGTAGATGAATGGATAAAGAAGATGTGGTACATATACACAATGGAATATTACACAGCCATAAGAAGAAAACAAATCCTACCATTTGCAACAACATGTATGGAGCTAGAGGGTATTATGCTCAGTGAAATAAGCCAAGCTGAAAAAGACAAGTACGAAATGATTTCACTCATATGTGGAGTATAAGAACTGAGAAAAAAACTGAAGGAACAAAGCAGCAGCATACTCACAGAACCCAAGAACGGACTAATAGTTACCAAAGGGGAAAGGACTGGGGAGGATGGGTGGGAAGGGAGGGACAAGGGGGAAAAAGAGGCATTACGAGTAGTAGATGTAATGTTAGGGGGGCATGGGGAGGGCTGTACAACCCAGAGAAGACAAGTAGTGACTCTATAGCATCTCACTATGCTGATGGACAGTGACTGTAATGGGGTTGGTGGGGGGGACCTGATGAAGGGGGTAGTTTAATCACCATAATATTGCTCATTTAATTGTAGATTAATGATATCAAAATAAACTTTAAAAAATACATCAAAAAGATCATCATTATCAAGGAGGATTTATTCCAGGGATCGAAGGGTAATACAGCATTCGAAAACCCATCAACATCATCCACCATATCAACAAAAGAAGGACAAAAACCACATGATCATCTCCATAGATACTGAAAAAGCATTCAACAAAATTAAACATCCATTCATGATAAAACTCTAAACAAAATGGGCAAAGAGGGCAAGTACCTCAACATAATAAAGGCCATATATGACAAACCCACAGCCAACGTTATATTTATCAGTGAGAACCTAAAAGGTTTTCCTTTAAGATCGGGAACAAGACAAGGATGCCCACTCTCCCCACTTATATTCAACAAAGTTCTGGAGGTTATAGCCACGCTAAACAGACAACACAATAAAATGAAACAACAGAAATAAAAGGCATCCAGATTGGCAAGGAAGTAGTTAAACTGTCCCTGTTTGCTGATGACATGATACGGTACATAAAAACCCTAAAAAAAAAAACAACTCCAAAACTGTGAGATCTAATATCTGAATTCAGCAAAGTATCAGGATTCAAAATTAATGCACAAATATCTGTTGCATTCCTATACACTATTGATGAAGTAGCAGAAAGAGAAATCAGGAAAAGATTTCATTCACAATCGCATCAAAAAGAATTAAATACCTCCGAATAAACCTAACGATGGAAGTGATAGGCGTATACTCTGAAAACTACAAGACACTCATGAGAGGAATTAAAGAAGATATCCATAAATGGAAGCACATCCTGTGCTCATGGATAGGAAGAATATTGTCAAAATGGCCATCCTGCCTAAAGCATTCTACAGATTCCATGCAATCCCTAACAAAATACCAGCAGCATTCTTCAATGAACTAGAGCAAAAAGTTCTAAAATTCAGATAGAACCACAAACGAACCCGAATAGTAAAAGCAATCCTGAGAAGGAAGAAAAAATCCGGGGGGAGGGGGTGGATTACGCTCCCTGACTTCAAGCTCTACTACAAAGCCACAGTAATCAAGACAAGTTGGTAGTGGCACAAGAACCGACCCATAGACCAGTGGAACAGAATAGAGAGCCCAGATATAACCCAAGCATATAAGGTCAATTAATATATTATAAAGGAGCCATGGATATACAATGCGGAAATGACAGCCTCTTCAACAGCTGGTGTTAGCAAAACTGGGCAGCTACGTGCAAGAGAATGAAACTTGATTATTGTCTAACCCCATACACAAAAATACACTCAAAATGGATCAAAGACCTGAATGTAAGTCATGAAACCATAAAACTCTTGGGAGAAAACATAAGCCAAAATCTCTTGAATATAAACATGAGGAACTTTTTCCTGAACATATCTCTTCGGGTAATGGAAACAAAAAATGAACAAGTGGAACTACGTCATGCTTAAAAGTTTCTGTACAGCAAAGGACACCATCAGCAGAACAAAAAGGCATCCTACAGCATGGGAGAATATATTTGTAAATGACATATCTTACAACAGGTTAACATCCGAAATATATAAAGAACTCACATGCCTCAACACCCAAAAAGCAAATAACCTGATTAAAATATGTGCAAAGGATATGGATAATTCTCCAAAGAAGAAATTCGGATAGCCAACAGGCACATGAAAGCATGCTCCACATCGGTAATTATCAGGGAAATGTGAACTAAAACTACAATGAGATATCACCTCACACCAGTTAGGATGGCCAACATACAAAAGACAAGGAGCAAAAAATGTTGGCAAGGATGCAGAGAAAGGGGTACCCTCCTACACAGCTGGTGGGAATGTAAACTAGTTCAACCATTGTGGAAAGCAATGTGGAGGTTCCTCAAAAAACTAAAAATAGAAATACCATTTGACCCAGGAATCCCACTCCTTGGAATTTACCCAAAGAATACAACTTCTCAAATTCAAAAACACCTATGCACCCCTATGTTTATCGCAGCACTATTTACAATAGCCAAGAAATGGAAGCAACCTAAGTGTCCATCAGTAAATAAATGGATAACCAAGAGGTGGGACATGTACATAATGAAATATTATTCCACCATAAGAAGAAAACAAATCCTACCATTTGCAACAACATGGATCGAGCTAGAGGGTATTAGTTTTAGTGAAATAAGCCATGTGGAGAAAGACAAGTTCTAAATGATTTCACTCATCTGTGGAGTATAAGAACAAAGCAAAAACTGAAGGGCCAAAACAGCAGCAGACTCACAGATCCCAAGAATGGACTAACAGTTACCAAAGGGAAAAGGACTGGGGAGGGTGTATGGTAACGGAGGGAGAAATATTTAATGCACGGAAACAAAAGAACCTTCAACCAAGAATCCCATTCCCAGCAAGATTATCATTCAAATTTGAAGGAGAGATTAAACATTTCCCAGATAAATGAAGTCTGAAGGAATTTATAACCACTAAACTGGTCTTATAAAATATGGTAAAGGGACTTCTGTAGATGGAAATATTCTTTTCTTTTTTTTCTTTCAACTTTTTATTTTGAAATTATTTCAAATTTTCAGAAAAATTGCAATAATAGTATGAGAGTTCACGTATGCCCTACACCTAGCTTTCCCTGATGTTAACATCTTTTTTTTTTCTGCTGCTGTTTTTTTTTTAATATAATTTATTTTATTATCATTAATTTACAATTACATGTGCAATATTACGATTATTAAACTACCCCTTCATCAGGTCCCCCCCACCAACCCCATTACAGTCACTGTCCATCAGCGTAGTCAGATGCTATAGAATCACTACTTGTCTTCTCTGAGTTGTACTGCCCTCCCCGTGCCCCCCCAACATTACATCTGCTAATCGTAATGCCCCTTTTTCCCTCTTATCCCTCCCTTCCCACCCATTTTCCCCAGTCCCTTTCCCTTTGGTAACTATTAGTCCGTTCTTGGGTTCTGTGAGTCTGCTGCTGTTTTGTTCCTTCAGTTTTTTACTTTGTTCTTATACTCCACATATGAGTGAAATCATTTGATACTTGTCTTTTTCGGCTTGGCTTATTTCACTGAGCATAATACCCTCTAGCTCCATCCATGTTGTTGCAAATGGTAGGATTTGTTTTCTTCTTATGGCTGAATAATATTCCATTGTGTATATGTACCACATCTTCTTTATCCATTCATCTACTGATGGACACCTAGGTTGCTTCCATTTCTTGGCTATTGTAAATAGTGCTGCAATAAACATAGGGGTGCATCTGTCTTTTTCAAACTGGGCTGCTCCATTCTTAGGGTAAATTCCTAGGAGTGGAATTCCTGGGTCAAATGGTATTTCTATTTTGAGTCTTTTGAGGAACCTCCATACTGCTTTCCACAATGGTTGAACTAATTTGCAGTCCCACTAGCAGTGTAGGAGGGTTCCCTTTTCTCCACATCCTCGCCAACATTTGTTGTTGTTTGTGTTTTGATGTTGGCCATCCTCACTGGTGTGAGGTGATATCTCATTGTGGTTTTAATCTGCATTTCTCTGATGATTAGTGATGTGGAGCATCTTTTCATGTGCCTGTTGGCCATCTGAATTTCTTCTTTGGAGAAGTTTCTATTCATGTCCTCTGCCCACTTCTTAATTGGATTATTTGCTTTCTGTTTGTTAAGGTGTATGAGTTCTTTATATATTTTGGATGTCAACCCTTTATCAGATACGTTTTTTATGAATATATTCTCCCATACTGTAGGATGTCTTTTGTTCTACTGATGGTGTCCTTTGCTGTACAGAAGCTTTTCAGCTTGATATAGTCCCACTTGTTCATTTTTGCTTTTGTTTCCCTTGCCCGGGGAGATATGTTCATGAAGAAGTTGCTCATGTTTATGTCCAGATTTTTGCCTATGTTTTTTTCTAAGAGTTTTATGGTTTCATGACTTACATTCAAGTCTTTGATCCACCTTGAGTTTACCTTTGTGTATGGGGCTAGACAGAAGTCCAGTTTCATTCTCTTACATGTAGCTGTCCAGTTTTTCCAACACCAGCTGCTGAAGAGGCTGTCATCTCCCCATTGTATATCCAAGGCACTTTATCAAATATTAATTGACTGTATATGTTTGGGTTAATGTTTGGATTTTCTATTCTGTTCCACTGGTCTGTGGGTCTGTTTTTGTGCCAATACCAAATTGTCTTGATTACTGTGGCTTTGTAGTAGAGCTTGAAGTCAGGAGTGTAATTCCCCCTGTTTTATTCCTCCTTCTCAGGATTGCTTTGGCTATTCAGGGTCTTTTGTGGTTCCATAAGAATTTTAGAATTATTTGTTCCAGTTCATTGAAGAAAGCTGTTGGTAGTTTGATAGGGATTGCATTGAATCTGTAGATTGCTTTAGGTAGTATAGCCATTTTGACAATACTGATTCTTCCTAGCCAAGAGCATGGGATGCTTTTCCATTTGTTAGTGTCCTCTTTAATTTCTCTTAGGAGTGTCTTGTAGTTTTCAGAGTACAGGTCTTTCACTTCCTTCATTAGTTTTATTCCTAGGTATTTTATTCTTTTTGATGCAGCTGTGAATGGAATTGTTTTTCTGATTTCTCTTTCTGTTAGTTCATCATTAGTGTATAGGAAAGCAACAGATTTCTGTGTGTTAATTTTGTATCCTGCAACTTTGCTGAATTCAGATATTAGTTCTAGTAGTTTTGGAATGGAGTCTTTAGGGTTTTTTATGTAGAGTATCATGTCATCTGCAAACAGTGACAATTTGACTTCTTCTTTACCAATCTGGATGCCTTGTATGTCTTTGTTTTGTCTGATTGCTGTGGCTAGGACCTCCAGTACTATGTTGAATAACAGTGGAGAGAGTGGGCATACTTGTCTTGTTCCCGATCTTAGATGAAAAGCTTTCAGCGTCTCGCCGTTAAGTATGATGTTAGCTGTGGTTTGTCATATATAGCCTTTATGATGTTGAGGTACTTGCCATCTATACCCATTTTGTTGAGAGTTTTAATCAGGAATGGATGCTGAATTTTGTCAAATGCTTTTTCAGCATCTATGGAGATGATCATGTGGTTTTTGTTCTTCTTTTTGTTGATGTGGTGGGTGATGTTGATGGATTTTTGAATGTTGTACCATCCTTGCATCCCTGGGATGAATCCCACTTGATCATGGTGTATGATCCTCTTGATGGAATTTTGAATTCAGTTTGCTAATATTTTGTTGAGTATTTTTGCATCTACGTTCATCAGGGATATTGGTCTGTAATTTTCTTTTTTGGTGAGGTCTTTGCCCGCTTTTGGTATTAGAGTGATGCTGGCTTCATAGAATGAGTTTGGAAGTATTCCCTCCTCTTCTATTTTTTGGAAAACTTTAAGGAGAATCGGTGTTATTTGTTCTCTATATGTCTGGTAGAATTCAGAGGTGAATCCATCAGGCCCAGGGGTTTTGTTCTTGGGTAGTTTTTTGATTACCGATTTAATTTCATTGCTGGTGATTGGTCTGTTTAGTTTTTCTGTTTCTTGCTTGGTCAGTCTTGAAGGTTGTATTTTTCTAAGAAGTTGTCCATTTCTTCTATGTTTTCCAGCTTGTTAGCATATAGATTCTCATAATATTCTCTTATGATTCTTTGTATTTTTGTGGGGTCCGTCGTGATTTTTCCTTTCTCATTTCTGATTCTGTTTATGTGTGTAGATTCTCTTTTCTCTTAATGAGTCTGGCTAGGGGTTTATCTATTTTGTTTATTTTTCAAAGAACCAGCTCTTGGTTTCATTGATTTTTTTCTATTGTTTTATTCTTCTCAATTTTATTTATTTCTTCTCTGATCTTTATTATGTCCCTCCTTCTGGTGACTTTGGGCCTCATTTGTTCTTCTTTTTTCCAATTTCAGTAATTGTGTCTTTAGACTATTCATTTGGGAATGTTCTTCCTTCTTTAAATAGGCCTGGATTGCAATATGCTTTCCTCTTAGAACTGCCTTTGCTGCGTCCCACAGAAGTTGTGGCTTTGTGTTGCTGTTGTCATTAGTCTCCATATATTCTTTTGATTTCTGTTTTGATTTGGTCGTTAACCCATTGATTAATTAGGAGAGTGTTGTTAAGTCTCCATGTATTTGTGAGCCTTTTTGATTTCTTTCTAAAATTTATTTCTAGTTTTATACCTTGGTGATCTGAGTAGTTGGTTGGTAGGATTTCAATATTTTTGAAATTACTGAGGTTCTTTTTGTGGCCTAGTATGTGTCTATTCTGGAAAATGTTCCATGTGCACTTGAGAAGAATGTGTATCCTGTTGCTTTTGG
>JAVSCE010008114.1:0-72880 GCA_032199065.1 Smutsia gigantea | reverse complement strand
TGGAGGAGGAGGAATAAGAAGGGAGAGAAATAAAGAAACATCAGACACTGTTTACAATTACTTAACAAGAAAGTTAAGTTAGATTGTTAGGTAGTAAAGAAGCAACCCTTGAACCTTTGGTAACCACGAATCTAAACCAGCAATGGCAATAAGTACATATCTATCAATAATCACCCTAAATGTAAATGGACTGAATGCACCAATCAAAAGACACAGAGTAACAGAATGGATAAAAAGCAAGACCCATCTATATGCTGCCTACAAGAAACTCACCTCAAATCCAAAGATATACACAGACTAAAAGTGAAGGGATGGAAAAGATATTTCATGCAAACAACAAAGAGAAAAAAGCAGGTGTTGCAGTACTTCTATCAGACAAAATAGACTTCAAAACGAAGAAAGTAGCAAAAGACAAAGAAGGACATTACATAATGATAAAGGGGTCAGTCCAACAAGAAGATATAACCATTATAAATATATATGCACCAACACAGGAGCGCCAGCATATGTGAGACAAATACTAACAGAATTAAAGGAGGAAATAGACAGCAATGCATTCATCTTAGGAGACTTCAACACACCACCCACTCCAGAGGACAGATCAACCAGACAGAAAATAAGTAAAGACACAGAGGCACTGAACAACACATTGGAACAGATGGACCTAACAGACATCTACAGAACTCTACACCCAAAAGCAACAGGATACACATTCTTCTCAAGTACACATGGAACATTTTCCAGAATAGACCACACACTAGGCCACAAAAAGAACCTCAGTAATTTCAAAAATATTGAAATCCTACCAACCAACTTCTCAGATCACCAAGGTATAAAACTAGAAATAAATTTTAGAAAGAAATCAAAAAGGCTCACAAATACATGGAGACTTAACACTCTTCTAATTAATCAATGGGTTAAGGACCAAATCAAAACAGAAATCAAAGAATATATGGAGACTAATGACAAAAACAACACAAAGCCACAACTTCTGTGGGACGCAGCAAAGGCAGTTCTAACAGGAAAGTATATTGCAAACCAGGCCTATTTAAAGAAGGAAGAACATTCCCAAATGAATAGTCTAAAGACACAATTACTGAAATTAGAAAAAGAAGAACAAATGAGGCCCAAAGTCACCAGAAAGAGGGACATAATAAAGATTAGAGAAGAAATAAATAAAATTGAGAAGAATAAAAGAATAGAAAAAAAATCAATAAAACCAAGAGCTGGTTCTTTGAAAAAATAAACAAAATAGATAAACCCCTAGCCAGACTCATTAAGAGAAAAAGAGAATCTACACACATAAACAGAATCAGAAACGAGAAAGGAAAAATCATGACAGACCCCACAGAAATACAAGGAATTATAAGAGAGTATTATGAGAATCTATATGCTAACAAGCTGGAAAACACAGAAGAAACGGACAACTTCTTAGAAAAATACAACCTTCCAAGACTGACCAAGCAAGAAACAGAAAAACTAAACAGACCAATCACCAGCGACGAAATCGAATCGGTAATCAAAAAACTACCCAAGAACAAAACCCCCGGGCCTGACGGATTCACCTCTGAATTCTACCAGACATATAGAGAAGAAATAACACTGATTCTCCTTAAAGTTTTCCAAAAAATAGAAGAGGAGGGAATACTTCCAAACTCATTCTATGAAGCCAGCATCACTCTAATACCAAAACCGGGCAAAGACCTCACCAAAAAAGAAAATTACAGACCAATATCCCTGATTAACGTAGATGCAAAAATACTCAACAAAATATTAGCAAACCGAATTCAAAAATACATCAAGAGGATCATACACCATGATCAAGTGGGATTCATCCCAGGGATGCAAGGATGGTACAACATTCGAAAATCCATCAACATCATCCACCACATCAACAAAAAGAAGAACAAAAACCACATGATCATCTCCATAGATGCTGAAAAAGCATTTGACAAAATTCAGCATCCATTCATGACTAAAACTCTCAACAAAATGGGTATAGACGGCAAGTACCTCAACATCATAAAGGCTATATATGACAAATCCACAGCTAACATCATACTTAATGGCGAGAAGCTGAAAGCTTTTCATCTAAGATCGGGAACAAGACAGGGATGCCCACTCTCTCCACTGTTATTCAACATAGTTCTGGAGGTCCTAACCACAGCAATCAGACAAAACAAAGACATACAAGGCATCGAGATTGGTAAAGAAGTCAGATTGTCACTATTTGCAGATGACATGATACTGTACATAAAAAACCCTAAAGACTCCATTCCAAAACTACTAGAACTAATATCTGAATTCATCAAAGTTGCAGGATACAAAATTAACACACAGAAATCTGTTGCTTTCCTATACACTAATGATGAACTAACAGAAAGAGAAATCAGAAAAACAATTCCATTCACAATTGCATCAAAAAGAATAAAATACCTAGGAATAAACCTAACGAAGGAAGTGAAAGACCTGTACTCTGAAAACTACAAGACACTCCTAAGAGAAATTAAAGAGGACACTAACAAATGGAAATGCGCCCCATGCTCTTGACTAGGAAGAATAAATATTGTCAAAATGGCTAATACTACCTAAAGCAATCTACAGATTCAATACAATCCCTATCAAAATACCAACAGCTTTCTTCAATGAACTGGAACAAAGAATTCTGAAACTCATACGGAACCACAAAAGAGCCTGAATAGCCAAAGCAATCCTGAGAAGGAGGAATAAAACAGGGGGAATTACGCTACCTGACTTCAAGCTCTACTACAAAGCCACTGTAATCAAGACAATTTGGTATTGGCACAAAAACAGATCCACAGACCAGTGGAACAGAATAGAAAATCCAAACATTAACCCAAACATATACAGTCAATTAATATTTGATAAAGGAGCCTTGGATATACAATGGGGAGATGACAGCCTCTTCAGCAGCTGGTGTTGGAAAAACTGGACAGCTACATGTAAGAGAATGAAACTGGACTACTGTCTAGCCCCATACACAAAGGTAAACTCAAGGTGGATCAAAGACCTGAATGTAAGTCATGAAACCATAAAACTCTTAGAAAAAAAACATAGGCAAAAATCTCTTGGACATAAACATGAGCAACTTCTTCATGAACATATCTCCCTGAGCAAGGGAAACAAAAGCAAAAATGAACAAGTGGGACTATATCAAGCTGAAAAGCTTCTGTACAGCAAAGGACACCATCAGTAGAATGAAAAGACATCCTACAGTATGGGAGAATATATGCATAAAAACCGTATCTGATAAAGGATTGACATCCAAAATATATAAAGAACTCATGCACCTTAACAAACAGAAAGCAAATAATCCAATTAAGAAATGGGCAGAGGACATGAATAGGCACTTCTCTAAAGAAGAAATTCAGATGGCCAACAGGCACATGAAAAGATGCTCCACATCGCTAATCATCAGAGAAATGCAGATTAAAACCACAATGAGATATCACCTCACACCAGTGAGGATGGCCAACATCCAAAACAGAAACAACAACAAATGTTGGCGAGGATGTGGAGAAAAGGGAACCCTCCTACACTGCTGGTGGGACTGCAAATTAGTTCAACCATTGTGGAAAGCAGTATGGAGGGTCCTCAAAAAACTCAAACTAGAAATACCATTTGACCCAGGAATTCCACTCCTAGGAATTTACCCTAAGAATGCAGCAGCCCAATTTGAAAAGGACAGATGCACCCCTATGTTTATTGCAGCACTATTTACAATAGCCAAGAAATGGAAGCAACCTAAGTGTCCATCAGTAGATGAATGGATAAAGAAGATGTGGTACATATACACAATGGAATATTATTCAGCCATAAGAAGAAAACAAATCCCACCATTTGCAACAACATGGATGGAGCTAGAGGGTATTATGCTCAGTGAAATAAGCCAAGCCAAGAAAGACAAGTATCAAATGATTTCACTCATATGTGGAGTATAAGAACAAAGAAAAAATACTGAAGGAACAAAACAGCAGGAGACTCACAGAACCCAAGAACGGACTAATAGTTGCCAAAGGGAAAGGGACTGGGGAGGATGGGTCGGAAGGGAGGGATAAGAGGGAAAAAGGGGCATTACGATTAGCAGACGTAATGTTGGGGGGGCACCGGGAGGGCTGTACAACTCAGAGAAGACAAGTAGCGATTCTATAGCATCTCACTACTCTGATGGACAGTGACTGTAATGGGATTGGTGTGGGGGAACTGATGAAGGGGTAGTTTAGTAACCATAATATTGCACATGTAATTGTAGATTAATGATAATAAAATAAATTATATATAAAATAAAATAATATAAAACAGCAGCAGACTCACAGAACCGAAGAATGGAATAACAGTTACCAAAGGGAAAGGGACTGGGGAAGATGGGTGGGAAGAGAGGGATAAGGGGGAAAGAGGGGTATTACAATTAGCATACAAAATGTAGCAGGGGGACACAGGGAAGGCAGTATAACACAGAGAAGACAAGTAGTGATTCTATAGCATCTTACTATGCTGATAGACAGTGACTGTAAAGGGGTATGTGGTGGGGACTTGATAATAGGGGGCGTCTAGTAACCATAACGTTGTTCATGTAATTGTACATTAATGATAAAAAAATTTTAAAAAAATTTTTTAAGAAAAAGAGGGCTTTACATAACATCAAAAATGAGAGAGAAGTTAAAACTGACACCACAGAAACAAAATTATAAGAGATTACCATAAAATATTATATGCCAACAAAATTGACAACCTAGAAGTGGATAAATTCCCACAAACATATAATCTCCCAAGACTGAACCAAAAATTAATAGAAAATCTGAAAAGACCAATGACTAGAAAAATTTGAAGTGGCAATCAAAATACTCCCAACAAACAAAACTCCAAGACCAGATGGCTTCACAGCTGAATTCTACCAAACATTAAAGAAGAGTTACTACCTATCTTTCTCAAACTATGCCAAAATATTGAAGAGGAAGGAAAACTTCCAAATTCATTAGAGGCCATCATCACCTTAAAAACACTACAAAAAAACAAAGTTACATGCCAATATCCTTCATGAACATAGATACAAAAATCCTTAACAAAATATAAGCAAACCTAATTCAAAAATACATAAAAAGGATCATTCAAGTGGGACTTATGCCAGGGAAGCAAGGATGGTTCAATATCCACAAATCAATCCATGTGATACATCACTTTAACGAAACCAAAGGTAAAATCAATATGGTCATATCAACAGATGCTGAAAAATGATTTGACAAAATACAACATCCTTCATGATAAAACCTCTCAACAAAGTGGGCACAGAGGAAAAATATATATCAACAGAATAAAGGCATATACGCCAAACCCACAGCTATCACCATATTCAGTGACAAAAGCTGAAAGCTTTTCCTTTTAAAAATCAAGAACAAGAGGAAAAAGCAGCGGAAAGAGATGGTGGCGTAAGAAGTTAGGCAGAAATCTCCTCCCAAAACCACATATAACACAAAAATACAGCAAATACAATTAATCCTAAAAGAGTGACCAGAAGAAGATTGCAACAGCCGGCCTATATCTGGAAAAAAAAAAAAAAAGAAAGAAAGAGCAGACCTCACAGAAAAGGGTAAAGTACCAAAGCTGCCATCCGGCAGGACCCAAGCCCTCACCACACCCAAGCTCACTAGCGGGAGGAGGAAAAACAGAGCAGGGAGGGAGTAGCAGGCCAAGACTGCTAAATATCCAGCCCTGGAGAGCTACTAGGGGAGCACGAACCCACACTGCATGGTCGTAGAGAGGTTGGAAAGCAAAGACAGGAGGAACACTCAGAGAGACTGAGATTCCAGCTGCTTGTGGAGAACAGGTTCCCTCAACTGGCTTCTTTGGGAAAAAAGAAAGGTAGGAGCTTTGAAGGACTTCCCAACTGTGAGAGGGCTGCTAAAGGAGCAAGGATTACACAGAGCTTGCTGCTCAGGAGAAGGGACAGATGGATTAAATCATCCTGGCACACTCAGCCCAGCAGGTTAGGAACTTTCAGGAGCTTCAGGTGCTCCAACCCCCTGGCTGGTAACACAGCCCTGAAGCGCCCCACGGTGATACACAGCCTGTCGCTCTTTCCTTCTGGCCAACAACTGTGCACAAATGAGCTGCCCCCACCACTGTGCCAGGCCAGGGAGAGGGCAGCCCCACCTACGGCAGCTACAGGCACTCAACACAGAGGCTGCTTTGTACAAGCTCAGCTCACTGACTCTGACAGTGGAGGCAGGCACTGTGGCCAGGAAGCAGGAAAGAGCTCTTTCCTCCTGGCAGGCACTGGCATGGCTCACCTGCAACCCTTGCTGTCACTCCAGCCCAGCCAGAGGGCAGACCTGCCTAGGACAGCTACAGGGGAGTATCGCAGAGGCTGGTCCATGCCCACGTGGTTCACTGGCCCTGACAGTGGAGGCAGGCACTGCTGCCGGGAAGGAGGAAAGAGGTCTTTCCTGCCAGCAGGCACCAGTGTCACTAGCCTGTGACCCTCACCATCATGCCAGGTGCTTGGCAGCTCTTAAGAGTAGAGTTTCTGGGTACTAGAGGGCACTGCCTACACAAAGCTAGTATTCCACGTTATCTAGTAGGATTATGAGAAATCAGAAAAACCTTGTTCAATCTAAAATGCCTCAAACATCAAAAAAAAGGGGGGCTCAGTGAAACTGAAATCACCAATCTTCCTGGAAATGATTTCAAAATAAAAATTATAAACAGGCTAATGGAGCTACAGAAAAATATTCAAGATCTAAAGGATGAATTTGAGATACACTTTGAAAAATACAGTATATGAAATGAAACATACAATGGAGGGATTTAAAAGCAGACTAGAAGAAGTAGAGGAGATGGTAAATGGAATAGAAATTACAGAACAGGAATACAAAGAACCTAAGGCAGAGAGAGAAAAAAGGATATCTAGGAACAAAAGAATAATAAGACAACTCTCAGATCAATCCAAATGGAAAAATATTTGTATTATAGGGGTACCAGAAGAAGAGAGAGAAAAAGGGATAGAAAGTCTCTTTGAGGAGGTCATTGTTGAAAATTTGCCCAATCTGGGGAAGGAGATAGTCTCTCAGGCCACAGAGGTGCACAGATCTCCCAACACAAGGGACCCAAGGAAGACAACACCAACACATACAATAATTAAAATTTCAAAGATCAAGGACAAGGACAGAGTATTAAAAGCAGCCAGAGAGAGAAAAAAGATCACCTATAAAGGCAAACCCATCAGGCTATCATCAGACTTCTCGGCAGAAACATTACAGGCCAGAAGGGAGTGGCAAAATACATTTAATGCAATAAAACAGAAGGACCTCCAAAGAAGAATACTCTACCTAGAAAGATTATCATTTAAATTTGAAGTGGGCATCAAACAATTTCCAGACAAGGAAAAGCTGACGGAATTTACATCCCACAAACCATCTCTACAGTAATTCCACTTACAATAGCATCTAAAAGAATAGAATACCTAGGAATAAATCTAAACAAGGAGGTGAAAGATCTATGCCCTGAAACTACAAGACACTGTTGAGAGAAATTAAAGAAGACACTAATAAATGGAAATACATCCCATGCTCATGGGTAAGAACAAAAAAACAAAATGACCATCCTGCCTAAAGCAATCTACAGATCAGATTCAATGCAATGTCTATTAAAATACCAACAGCATTCTTCAACAAACTAGAACAAATAGTTCAAAAATTCATATGGAACCACAAAAGACCCAGAATACCAAAGTAATCCTCCAAGGAAGAATAAAGGTACCGGAATTACGCTCCCTGACTTCAACCTCTACTACAAAGCCACAGTAACCAAGAAAATATGGTACTGGCACAAGAACGGAGCCACAGATCAATGGACTAGAATAGAGAGTCCAGATATAAACCCACATATATAGGACCAATTAATATATGATGAAGGAGCCATGGACATACGAAAGGGAAATGACAGCCTCTTCAACAACTGGTGTTAGCAAAACTGGACAGCTACATGTAAGAGAATGAAATTGGATTACTGTCTAACTCCATACACAAAAGTAAACTCAAAATGGATCAAAGACCTGAATATAAGTCATGGAACCATAAAATTTAATAGAAAACATAGGCAAAAATCTCTTGAATATAAACATGAGCAAACTTTTCCTTAACACATCTTCTTGGGTAAAGGAAACAAAAGCAAAAATGAACAAATAGGACTACACCAAACTAAAAAGCTTCTGTACAGCAAAGGACTCTATCAGTACAAAAAAAAGGCATCTTACAGTATGGGAGAATATATTCATAAGTGACATGTCAGATAAGGGGTTGACTTCCAAAATATATAAAGAACTCACGCACCTCAACAAACAAACACTAAATAATCCAATTAAGAAATCGGCAGAGGATATGAATAGACACTTCTCCAAAGAAATTCAGATGGCCAACAGGCACATAAAAATATGCTCCATATCACTAATCATCAGGGAAATGCAAATTAAAACCACATGAGAAAACACCTCAC
Source organism: Smutsia gigantea (assembly GCA_032199065.1). Classification (NCBI taxonomy): domain Eukaryota; kingdom Metazoa; phylum Chordata; class Mammalia; order Pholidota; family Manidae; genus Smutsia; species Smutsia gigantea. The sequence goes on along the minus strand of JAVSCE010008114.1, from coordinate 64,369 downwards.
ACCAGTTAGGATGGCCAACATCCAAAAGACTAGGAACAACAAATGCTGGTGAGGATGTGGAGAAAGGGGAACCCTCCTACACTGCTGGTGGGAATGTAAATTAGTTCAACCATTGTGGAAGGCAATATGTAGGTTCCTCAAAAAACTAAAAATAGAAATACCATTTGACCCAGAAATCCCACTCCTAGGAACTTACCCAAAGAAAAGAAGATTCCAAATTCAAAAAGTCATATGCACCAGGATTGGATTAAAGATGATGGCATGAGAGGTGAGACACAGGCTTCCTCCTAAAGCTGCATATAATACGAAAATATAATTAATACAACTAATCCTGAAAGAGCAACAGGAAAGAGGACTAGGCCAGACTGCATACACCTGGAAAAAAGAGGAGACCTCACAGAACAGGGTAAAGTACGAAAGCTGTGGCCCCACAGGACACAAGCCCTTCCCCCACCCAGCTCACCAGCAGGAGGAAAAGAAACAGAGCAGGGAGGGAGTGGGGCCTAGGACTGCTGAATACCTAATTCTGGAGATCTGCTCTGGGAGCACAAACCTACATTTCACGGTGCTTGCATGACACTCTTGTGATTATGGGGTTGGAAAGCTAAGACAGGCAGAATTCCTGGAGAGACTGAGATTACGACCACTTGTGGAAAGCAGGGATCCATATCCGGCTGCTCTGGGACAAAAGAAAGGTGGGCAGTCTGAGAGACTTCCTAACAAGGAAGCCCTTAGCAAGAGGGATGCTAAAGGGGCAAGGATTGCACAGAACTTACTGCTCAGGAGAGAGGACAGGTAGACAAAAAGAAAAAATTGTCTGGGTGCACTCTGCCCAGCAGGTTGGGAGCTTTGCCATATAGACTCTCATATTTAAGGAGGAAAAAGAAATCTTCCTCCTTAGATGATCTTCAGGTGCTCCAGCTCCCTGGCTGGCTACACAGCTCCAAGGACCCCCTCCGTGATATTTACATTCCTACTGCACCTTTCTTCGGGCCAGCGCAAACCCTACCCTGGCGTTAGCCCAGCCAGAGGGAAGATCTGTCTACAGCAACTACAAACACAAAGCATAGGGGCTTATACCTGTGTGCTCAGCCCACTGGTTTAGGCAGTGGAGACAGGCATAGCAGTCAGGAATCAGGAAACAGCTCTTTCCTCCCCCCAGGCACCAATACCACTCCCCTGCAACCCCTGACACTGGTTCAGGGGCTGAGAGCTCCAGAGAGTAGGGCTTCTGGGCACTAGAGGGCGCCATATACAAATATGAAACGCCAAAGGAACCTGGTTCAGAGTAAAATTATTTATACAACTCCTGAGAAAGACTTACATAACATCGACCTCATGAATCTTCCTGAAAGGGAGTTCAGAATAAAAATCGTTAACATGCTCATGGAGGTACAGGAAGCTTTTCAGGAACTCAGGAATTAATTCCGGTCGGATATCCTATCGTTGAAGAGCACAATGGAGGGTATTAAAAGAAGACTGGACACAGTGGAGGAGACAATAAATGAAATAGAAACTAGAGAAAAGGAATACAAAGAAGCTGAGGTACACAGAGAAAAAAGGATCTCTAAGAATGAAAGAATATTGAGAGAATTGTGTGACCAATCCAAACGGAACAATATTTACATTATAGGGGTACCAGAAGAAGAAGAAGAAAGAAAAAGGGATAGAAAGTGTCTTTGAGAAGGTAATTGCTGAAAACTTCCCCGGTCTGGGGAAGGAGATAGTCTCTCAGGCCATGGAGGTGCACAGATCTCCCAACACAAGGGGCCCAAGGTAGACAACACCAAGACACATAGTAATTAAAATGGCAAAGATCAAGGATAAGGACAAACTATTAAAAGCAGCCAGAGAGAGAAATAAGATCACACACAAAGGAAAGCCCATGAGGCTATCATCAGACTTCACAGCAGAAACGTTACAGGCCAGAAGGGAGTGGCATAATGTATTTAATGCAATGAAGCAGAAGGGCCTCAACAAGATTACTTTTTCTGATAAGATTACCATTAAATTTGAAGGAGGTATTAAACGATTTCTAGATAAGCAAAAGCTGAGAGAATTTACCTCCCACAAACCATTTCTACAGTGTATTTTGGAGGGACTGCTATAGATGGAAGTGTTCCTAAGGTTTATTAGCCGTCACCAGAGGTAATAAAACCACAGTAAAGAGAGTACAACAGCTAATTAGCAAGCAAATGCAAAATTAGATTAACTATCCCCAAAGTCAATCAAGGGTTAGACAAAAAGTACAATATATGACACCTACTATATAAAGAATAGAGGAGGAAGAAAAAAAAAGAACCTTTAGATTGTGTTTGTAATAGCATATTAAGGGAGTTAAGTTAGAATCTTAGATAGTAAGGAAGTTAACCTTGAACCTTTGGTAACCTTTGGTAACCAGCAATGCCAGTAAGTACATACATATCAATAATTACCCTAAATGTAAGTGGACTGAATGCACGAATCAAAAGACACAGAGTCACTGAATGGATAAAAAACAAGACCCATCTATATGCTGCCTAGAAGAGACTTTAAACCCAAAGACATACACAGACTAAAAGTGAAGGGATAGAAAAAGATATTTCATGCAACTAATAGGGAGAAAAAAGCAGGAGTTGCAGTACTTGTATCAGACAAAATAGACTTCAAAACAAAGAAAGGCATGAGAGACAAAGAAGGACACTACATAATCATAAAAGGGTCAATGAACAAGAAGATATAACCATTATAAATATCTATGCACACAACACAGGAGCACCTACATATATGAAACAAATACTAACAGAATTAAAAGGAGAAATAGAATGCAATGCGTTCATTCTAGGAGACTTCAACACTCCACTCACTCTGAAGGACAGATCAACCAGGCAGAAAATAAGTAAGGAGACAGAGGCACTGAACAACACAATAGAACAGATGGACCTAACAGACATCTACAGAACTCTCCACCCAAAAGCACCAGAATACACATTATTCTCAAATGCCCATGGAACATTTTCAAGAATACATCATATACTAGGCCATAAAAAGAGCCTCGGTAAATCAAAAAGACTGAAATTGTACCAACCAGTTTCTCAGACCACAAAGGTATGAAACTAGAAATAAATTACGCAAAAAAAATGAAAAATCCCACAAACACATGGAGGCTTCACAACATGCTCCTAAATAACCAATGGATCAATGACCAAATAAAAACAGAGATCAAGAACTATATGGAGACAAATGACAACAATTGAACACCGCAAAATCTGTGGGACGCAGCGAAGGTGGTGCTAAGAGGAAAGTATATTGCAATACAGGCCTACCTCAGAAAAGACGAACAATCCCATATGAGCAGTCTAAACTCACAATTAATGAAACTAGACAAAGAAGAACAAATAAGGCCCAAAGTCAGTAGAAGGAGGGACATGATAAAGATTAGAGCAGAAATAAATAAAATTGAGAAGAATAAAACAATAGAAAGAATCAATGAAAGCAAGAGCTGGTTCTTTAAGAAAATAAACAAAATAGATAAACTCCTAGCCAGACTTACCAAGAAAAAGAGTCTACTCACATAAGCAGAAATGAGAAAGGAAAAATCACTATGGATACTACAGAAATACAAAGAATTATTGGAGAATACTATGAAAAATTATATGCTAACAAACTGGATAACATAGAAGAAATGGACAACTTTCTAGAAAAATACAACCTTCCAAGACTGACCCAGAAAGGCTTCACTGCTGAATTTTACCAAATATTTAGTGAAGATCTAATACCCATCCTCCTTAAAGTTTTCCAATGAGTAGAAGAGGGAATCCTTCCAAACTCATTCTATGAGGCCAGCATCACTCTAATACCAAAAGCAGACAAAAACACCACAAAAAAAGAAAATTACACACCAATATCCCTGATGAACATAGATGCAAAAATACTCAACAAAATATTAGCAAACTGAATTCAAAAATACATCAAAAAGATCATCCATCATGATCAAGTGGGATTTATTCCAGGGATGCAACGATGGTACAACATTCGAAAATCCATCAACATCATCCACCACATCAACAAAAAGAAGAACAAAATCCACATGATCATCTTCATAGATGCTGAAAAAGCATTTGACAAAATTCAGCATCCATTCATGATTAAAACTCTCAACAAAATGGGTATAGACGGCAAGTACCTCAACATCATAAAGGCCATATATGACAAACCCACAGCCAACATCATACTTAACAGCGAGAAGCTGAAAGGTTTTCCTTTAAGATCAGGAACAAGACAGGGATACCCACTCTCCCCACTTCTATTCAACATAGTTCTGGAGGTCCTAGCCACAGCAATCAGACAACACAAAGAAATAAAAGGCATCCAGATTGGCAAGGAAGAAGTTAAATTGTCACTGTTTGCAGGTGGCATGATATTGTACATAAAAAACCCTCAAGAATCCACTCCAAAACTACTAGATCTAATATCTGAATTCAGCAAAGTTGCGGGATACAAAATTAATACACAGAAATCTGTGGCATTCCTATACACTAACAATGAACTAGCAGAAAGAGAAATCAGGAAAAAAATTCCATTCACAGTTTCATCAAAAAGAATAAAATACCTAGGAATAAACGTAACCAAGGAAGTGAAAGACCTATATTCTGAAAACTACAAGACACTCATGAGAGAAATTAAAGAAGATACCAATAAATGGAAACACATCCCGTGCTCATGGATAGGAAGAATTAATATTATCAAAATGGCCATCTTGTCTAAAGCAATCTACAGATTCAATGCAATTCCTATCAAAATACCAACAGCATTCTTCAACGAACTAGAGAAAATCATTCTAAAATTCATATGGAACCAAAAAAGACCCCGAATAGCCAAAGCAATCCTGAGAAGGAAGAATAAAGCTGGGGGGATTATGCTCCCCAACTTCAAGCTCTACTACAAAGCCACAGTAATCAAGACAATTGGTACTGGCACAAGAACAGACCCATAGACCAATGCAACAGACTAGAGAGCCCTGATATAAACCCAACCATATATGGTCAATTAATGTATGATAAAGAAGCCATGGACATACAATGGGGAAATGACAGCCTCTTCAACAGCTGGTGTTGGCAAAACTGGGCAGCTACATGCAAGAGAATGAAACTGGATTATTGTTTAACCTCATACACAAAAGTAAACTCAAAATGGATCAAGGACCTGAATGTAAGTTATGAAACTATAAAACTCTTAGAAGACAGCATAGGCAAAAATCTCCTGTATATAAGTATGAGCAACCTCTTCCTGAACGCATCTCCTCGAGCAAGGGAAACAAAAGCAAAAATGACCTTATGGGACTACATCAAACTAAAAAGTTTCTGTACGGCAAAGGACACCATCAACAGAACAAAAAGATATCCTACAGTAAGGGAGAATATATTTGTAAATAACGTATCTGAGAAGGGGCTAACATCCAAAATATATAAGAACTTACATGCCTCAACATGCAAAAAGCAAACAACCCGATTAAAAAATGGGCAGAGGATATGAAGAGACTGTTCTCCAAAGAAGAAATTCACATGGCCAACAGACACATGAAAAGATGCTCCACATCACTAATTATCAGGGAAATGCAAATTAAAACCACAATGAGATATCACCTCACACCAGTAAGGACGGCCATCATCGAAAAGACCAAGAACAACAAACACTGGCGAGGATGTGGAGAAAGGGGAACCCTCCTGCACTGCTGGTGGGAATCTAAGCTAGTTCAACCATTGTGGAAAGCAATATGGAGGTTCCTCAAAAAACTAAAAATAGAAATACCATTTGACCCAGGAATTCCACTCCTAGGAATTTATCCTAAGGATGCAAGATCCCAGTTTGAAAAAGACATATGCACCCCTATGTTTATCGCAACACTTTTTACAATAGCCAAGAAATGGAAGCAACCTAAGTGTCCATCAGTAGATGAATGGATAAAGAAGAGGTGGTACATATACATAATGGAATACTATTCAGCCATAAGAAGGAAACAAATCCTACCATTTGCAACAACATGGATGGAGCTAGAGGGTATTATGCTCAGTGAAATAAGCCAGGCGGAGAAAGACAAGTACCAAATGATTTCACTCATTTGTGGAGTATACAAAAGAGCAAAACCGAAGAAACAAAACAGCAGCAGGCTCACAGACCCAAAGAAGGTACTAGTGGTTACCAAAGGGAAAGGAGATGAGGAGGGCAGGTAGGAAGGGAGGGAGAAAGGGATTAAGAGGTATTATGATTAGCACATATAATGTAGGGGGAGCATGGGGAAGGCAGTATAGCACAGAGAAGACAAGTAGTGATTCTATAGCATCTTACTATGCTGATGTTATGGGGTATGTCGGGGGGACTTGATAATATGAGTGAATGTAGTAACCACAATGTTGCTCTTGTGAAACCTTCATAAGACTGTATATCAATTATACCTTAATAAAAAATTTTTTAATTAAATTATAAATAAATAAATAAATAAAAATCAAGAACAAGATACCTACTCACCACTTTTATTCAACATAATACTTGATGCCCTAGCCACAGCAATTAGACAAAGAAATAAAAGTCATCCAAGTTGGTAAGGAAGAAGTAAAATTGTCACTATCTGCAGATGACATATATAGAAAACCTTAGTCTCCACCAAAAAACTGTTAGACGTAATTAATTCAGTAAAATTTCAAGATACAAAATCAATATACAAAAATCTGTTGCATTCCAATACACTGATAATGAATTATCACAGAAAGAAAAATTAAGGAAACAACCATATTTATAATTGCATCAAATTTAAGCAAGGTAGTAAAAGTCCTGTACTGTAATTTCATCTTATCCACAGGAGATATATTCCAAGACTCCCAGGGGATCCTGAAACCACAGATAGTGAACTCTATATATTCTATGTTTTTTCCTATACATACATACCTATGATAAATTTAATGTGTAAGTTAGGCACAGTAAGAGATTAATAACTAATAATAAAGTAGAACAATTATAACAATATACTATGATAAAAACTATGTTAATGTGGCCTCTTTCAAAATATCTTATTATATGGTGTTCACTATTCCTTTTGCGATAAGAGATGATAAAATACCTACATGATGAGATGAAGTGAGGTGAATAACATAGGCATTGTGACATAGTGAGGCTACTACTATTGACCTTCTAACAGTATGTCAGAATGAGGATCATCTGCTTCTAGACCACAGCTGCCCACAGGAGTCTGAGACTGCAAAAAGCAGTGGATGTAAAGCTGGTATGGATGGTAGGGAAGGGAGGAGACATGCACAGATGACTAATGTACACTGAAAACTAAGACACTGATGAAAGAACTGAAATGACACAAATAAATGGAAGGATATTCATGCTCATGGATTGGAAAAATGAATGCTGTTTAAATGTCCATACTACACAAAGCCATCTACAGATTCCACGCAATCTCTATCAATTTTCCAATGATATTTTTCATAGAACTAGAACAAACAATACTAAAATTCATATGGAATCTCAAGGGACCACAAATAATGAAAAACAATCTTGAGAAAAAAGAAAGTTGGAGGCATCACACTCCCTAAATTCAGATTATATTACAAAGCTACAGTAATCAAAACAGTATGGTATTGGCATAAAAACAGAAACCAAATAGTGTCCAGAAAAAAACCCACACATATACGGTCAATTAATATACCTCAAAAAAGCCAAGAACATACATGGGGAAAGGGCAGTCTCTTCCATAAGTGGTGTTGGGAAAACCATACAGCCACATCCAAAAGAATGAAACCAGATCACACACCATATACATAACACTATACACAAAAATAAAATGGATTAAAGACTTGAATGTAAGACCTGAAACCATCTTACTCCCATAAGAAAACACAAGTCTGTAAGCTCTTTGACATCAGTCTTAGTGATGATTTTTAAATCTGACACTAAACGTAACAGTGACAAAAGAAAAATAGACAAGTGGAACTATAAAAAATTTAAAAGCTTCTGTACAGCAAAGGAAACTGTTGGCAACCCACAGAATAAAAGAAAATATTTGAAATCATGTATCTGATAAGGGGTTAATATCCAAAATAGATAAAGAACCTATACAACTCAATAGTGAAAAAACAATCTGATTAAAAAACAGGCAGAGGATCTGAAAACACATTTTTCCAAAGAAGAGCACTTTTACAAAAAAAAAAAAGACAGCCAATGGGTACATGAAAAGGTGCTAAATATCACAAATTAGTAAAATGCAAACCAAAATCACTACAAAATACCACCCCACAGCTGTTAAACAACTATTATCAAAAAGGCAAGAAAGAGATAATAAGTGCTGGTAAGGATGTGGAGAAAATGGAAGACTTGTGCACTTTGCTGGTATTGTAAACTGATACAGCCACTATGGAAAACAGTACGAAGCTTTCTCAATTAAAAACAGAACTACTCCAAATGATGCAATAATTCTTCTGGGTATTTATCAAAAATAAATAAATAAATAAAACACTAACTTAAGATATATGCACCTACATGTTCATCACAGCATCATTTACAATAGCCAAGACATGTAAATAACCTAAATGTCCACAGACAGATGAATGGATATAGAAAATGTGTACACACACACACTCACACAATGAATTATTTAGCCATGAAAAAGGGAATCCTGCAATTGGTGACAACTGGATAAACTTGTAAGGCACTGTTCTAGGTAAAGTCAGACACAAAAAGACAAATACTGTATGATCTCATATGTGCAACCTAAAAAAGAAAAAAGCCCAAACTGATAGCCACAGAGAATAGACAGGTGGTTTCAAGAGGTGGAAGGTAGGAAATGAGCAAATTAGATGGTGGTCAAAAGGTACAACTTTCAGTTATAAATAAGTCCTGAGGATGTAATGTACAGCGTGGTGACTATAATTAATAATACTGTAGTGCATATTTGAAAGTTGCTAGAAAAGTAATTCTTAAAGTTCTCAATATAAGAAAAATTTATAACTGTGTGGCCATGCATGCTAACTAGACTTACTGAGGTGATCATTTCATGATACATACATATATCAAATCATTATCTTATACACCTGAAATTAATGTTAAGTCAATTATATTTCAAAATATAATAAAAGCCATACAAGGCATCCAGATTGGTAAAGAAGAAGTCAAATTGTCACTATTTACAGATGACATGATACTGTACATAAAAAACCCTAAAGACTCCATTCCAAAACTACTAGAACTAATATCTGAATTCAGCAAAGTTGCAGGATACAAAATTAACACACAGAAATCTGTTGCTTTCCTATACACTAATGAGGAACTAACAGAAAGAGAAATCAGAAAAACAATTCCATTCACAATTGCATCAAAAAGAATAAAATACCTAGGAATAAACCTAACGCAGAAAGTGAAAGACCTGTACTCTGAAAACTACAAGACACTCCTAAGAGAAATTAAAGAGGACACTAACAAATGGAAATGCGCCCCATGCTCTTGGCTAGGAAGAATAAATATTGTCAAAATGGCTATACTACCTAAAGCAATCTACAGATTCAATGCAATCCCTATCAGACTACCAACAGCTTTCTTCAATGAACTGGAACAAATAATTCTAAAATTCATATGGAACCACCAAAGACCCCGAATAGCCAAAGCAATCCTGAGAAGGAGGAATAAAACAGGGGGAATTACACTCCCTGACTTCAAGCTCTACTACAAAGCCACAGTAATCAAGACAATTTGGTATTGGCACAAAAACAGACCCACAGACCAGTGGAACAGAATAGAAAATCCAAACATTAACCCAAACATATACAGTCAATTAATATTTGATAAAAGTGCCTTGGATATACAATGGGAGATGACAGCCTCTTCAGCAGCTGGTGTTGGAAAAACTGGACAGCTACATGTAAGAGAATGAAACTGGACTACTGTCTAGCCCCATACACAAAGGTAAACTCAAGGTGGATCAAAGACCTGAACGTAAGTCATGAAACCATAAAACTCTTAGAAAAAAACATAGGCAAAAATCTCTTGGACATAAACATGAGCAACTTCTTCATGAACATATCTCCCCGGGCAAGGGAAACAAAAGCAAAAATGAACAAGTGGGACTATATCAAGCTGAAAAGCTTCTGTACAGCAAAGGACACCATCAGTAGAACAAAAAGACATCCTACAGTATGGGAGAATATATTCATAAAAAACGTATCTGATAAAGGGTTGACATCCAAAATATATAAAGAACTCATGCACCTTAACAAACAGAAAGCAAATAATCCAATTAAGAAATGGGCAGAGGACATGAATAGACACTTCTCCAAAGAAGAAATTCAGATGGCCAACAGGCACATGAAAAGATGCACCACATCACTAATCATCAGAGAAATGCAGATTAAAACCACAATGAGATATCACCTCACACCAGTGAGGATGGCCAACATCCAAAACACAAACAACAACAAATATGGGCGAGGATGTGGAGAAAAGGGAACCCCTCCTACACTGCTGGTGGGACTGCAAATTAGTTCAACCATTGTGGAAAGCAGTATGGAGGTTCCTCAAAAAACTCAAAATAGAAATACCATTTGACCCAGGAATTCCACTCCTAGGAATTTACCCTAAGAATGCAGCAGCCCAATTTGAAAAGGACAGATGCACCCCTATGTTTATTGCAGCACTATTTACAATAGCCAAGAAATGGAAGCAACCTAAGTGTCCATCAGTAGATGAATGGATAAAGAAGATGTGGTACATATACACAATGGAATATTATTCAGCCATAAGAAGAAAACAAATCCTACCATTTGCAACAACATGGATGGAGCTAGAGGGTATTATGCTCAGTGAAATAAGCCAAGCCGAAAAAGACAAGTATCAAATGATTTCACTCATATGTGGAGTATAAGAACAAAGAAAAAATACTGAAGGAACAAAACAGCAGCAGACTCACAGAACCCAAGAACGGACTAATAGTTACCAAAGGGAAAGGGACTGGGGAGGATGGGCGGGAAGGGAGGGATAAGAGGGAAAAAGGGGCATTACGATTAGCAGATGTAATGTTGGGGGGGCATGGGGCGGGCAGTACAACTCAGAGAAGACAAGTAGTGATTCTATAGCATCTCACTACGCTGATGGACAGTGACTGTAATGGGGTTGGTGGGGGGGACCTGATAAAGGGGTAGTTCAATAACCATAATATTGCACATGTAATTGTAGATTAATGATAATAAAATTAATTATATTAAATATATATATATATATAATAAAAGCTACCTCTTTCAACAGAAAAAAAGACTATCCAGAATTAAAAGGCAACCCATAGAATGAGAGGAATTTTATATTTTTTATAATAAATTTTACATTATATATTTTATACTTACATACATATTTAAAATCATGTATCTAAGGTATTCATATAAAAAATATAGAGAGAACTCCTAAGGAAAAACTCAACAAAAAAACCAACATGATTAAAAAATGGGCAATGAACTTGAACAGACATTTCTCCAAGAAGATTTACAAATCACCAATAAGCACATGAAAAAATGCTCCACATCACTAATCATTAGGGAAATGCAAGTCAAAACCACAAGATACCACCTCACACTCATTAGGATGGCTGCTGTCAAAAAAAAAAAAATAGAAAAGTACTGGTGAGGATGTGCAGAAATTGGAACCTTTGTACACTGTTGGTGGAAATGTAAAAGGATACAGCCACTATGGAAAACAGTATGGAGTTTACTTAAAAAATGAAAAATAGAATTCTATATAACCCAGCAATTCTACTTCTGGGTATACACTCAAAAGTACCGAAAGCAGTGTCTTGAAGAGATATTTGTACACCAAGTTCACAGCAGCATTATTCATAATAGCTAAAATGTGGAAGCAACCCGATTGTCCACTGACCAATGAACAGATTACCAAAATGTGATTTATATATACAATGGAATAGTCAACATCACAGAGGAAATTCTGCAATTTGCTGCATGAATGAACCCTGGGGACATCTGCTAAGTGGAATAAGCCAAACACATATACATATGATTCCACTTATGTGAGTTTGTGATTACAAAATCATAGAGACAGAAGGTATAATGGGGTTGCCAGAAGCTCGGGGGAGAGAATAGGAACATGGGAAGTTGTTGTTTCCTAAGTATAGAGTTTCAAATTCACAAGACAAAGAGAGTTATAGAGATGGATGGTGGTGATGTTTGCACAATGTTTTTAACACCACTTAACTGTACACTTAAAAATGGTTAATATGGTAAGTTTTATGTTATATGCATTTTAAAACACACAGACAAAAAGAAAATAGGGGAAAAAAATGTCTACTTCTATGACTAAAACCTTGAGTGATTTTTTTAAGCAAGCCGAACTTGAATAGACAGCCACCGACAATAAAGATTTTGTTTGTTTTAGTAAAAGTGGAGGGGTGCTAATACCAGAGTAAGTGGGAATTCTACTCTGGAAGACACAATCCACTCCCATGAACTCTAGAGGAAAAATCTGTTATGTCAACCAACCCAGTGCAGAAATCCCAGTGCAGCCCAGCTCCTGAAACCCCAATCTGAAGTTCCCATCTGGTCTGGAGCCCTCTGGGACCTCTCACTGGTCCTTCTTGTACCCAGAGACCTCAAGGAATTATGCTGACAATGCAGACCAGGATCCACCCTCTCCACCCCCCATCCCCACCCCCACACACCAGAGAGCTCAAAGGAGAGAAGCAGTAGCAGACAGGGAATTCAAAAGCTGCACCTACTCGGAAGCCATGAACAAGGCCTGAAGAATGCTGTTCACATAGCACGTGTTGCCCAGATTGATTAAACCAGTCTTGCCGGTGTCTGACTTGGCCATGAGCCGGGGGTAGAAGCCAGCCAGCTCACTCTTCTGCGAGGTCCAGGCATCCTGCCCCAGCAGCTGCTTGATGCGGTCCTCATTGGGAACGTGGAGATCCTACGGAAGGAACGAGCCAGCAGGACAGTGGGGACCAGGGTCAGCTCTAAAAATATCACCTCCTCTGGGAAGCCTTCTTCAACTAACAGCCCACCCCACACCCACCCAAACACACTGATCCGCAAATGTTCTAAAGATATGTGTGAAAAGCCCCTGCTTCCAAACTCAGTCTAGGTTCTCACGGTGACATGTGGGCCTTCTACATGATCTTTCATGTCACAACTGCCTTAAGAAGGTGGTAAGATCCCCATTTTATAGGAGAAAAAAATCTAAGACTCAGATAGAGAAAAGAATTTTCCAGGGACACACACACACACAGTAAGCAAAGAATCTGTGTGTTCTTAGAAGAGCCCAGGGTATGACAGACTCCAAGCCATGAGAACACTAGCCCACCAGCCAGAGCCAGCAGGGTCAAGATCTCAGTCCTATTCCTGACTCTTGTCCTCCCTAGTTGTCTGGCTGTGGTCAAGTGGAGCCTCTCTGACTCAGTCAGTTAACCTCCCTGGGCCTCAGTTTCTTTACTGAACTCTTATCTTCTATCACTTTGGCACTCTACTTCCACGGTGCTTACACACAAAGATGCTCCCACTTCACCTTCAACTTATAGGTTTGCAGAGTCAGCTTTTTGAATTAGTCACCCTCCAGAACTTGATCCTACAGAGAGGATGGTGGGATGACTGGGGGTCTAAGGTAAGGGTCCTTGGTCAAAGGCTTGAGGATTAGCATGCTTTTCCATTCATTAGCCTTTTTCACATTAAACAGCTGTACCTGAAGGAATATTACCAAGTAGTAGTTCTAATAATGATATATTTTAAAGAAAAACACCTAAGCATAATACAGTTACTTAGTAGATTTAAGCAACATTATAACAGTTACTCTAGCCCTGTTCTTATTTCCAGATCCTGAGCACAATCCCTGGATTCCTACAAGGCTCCAGAGCCTCACAACAGGTCAGCCCTGAAAGCCCTAGTCCCCCAACACACTCCACATGGCAAAGTAGTGTTTAAACATCCGCTCACTCATTTCCCGTGACCATCAAGCAGATAATGTATCTGATTAGTCAATCACCTCTCACAGATTAAAAATACAGGAGCTGCTAGAGGCAAGAAAGGAAATATCTTCTAGCTCACTATCTTTATTCCCTTCTTTTACCCCCCCATTAGCCCCTATCCAGTCCCCACCCCACACAGTAAGGCCAAGAAGGCAGAAGACGGGACTGCACACACGTGCATGCGTGCACACACAGAAGATGCAAAGATACCCACAGTGGAAAACACCAAATGTCATTTTTCCCAAAGAAAGAAACTTTATCCTCTCAGGAAAATAAAACTGCCAAGTAACTCTCAAACTCCTGACTTACTGGAAATATGATTACAATAGCTCCCTTGGCAAGGACCACAGCTCCCAGAGAAACTGGGGAGTATGTAAACCAGAAGGATGTGAGAGGACTGAACACATGTGAAAGAATCTTATAAACAATTAAAATCCTATGAATACTTTGTGGCCTTGCCTCTCAAACTGGCTTGTACCAAGAGGTATTCAAAGCCACCAAACAAATGTAGTTCATCTTCGTGCGGCTGTATTCTCTAACATTCAAGGGAAAAAATATTCATGTTAAAACAAATGTTTTTAAATATGAAGTATATAGTGGAATCTTTGAGGTAAAGTGAGATTCTAGAGCAACTCTGAGCTTGTGTCAGGCTTCCTGGGGTACGTCCCTTCCTCTGAGGTCAAGTCCTTCAGATGAAATGTTTGAGAAGCCCAAATCGGCTGGATTAAGCAGGGTCCCTCGGCATCACTCAGCCTGGTTTTCAAGGCCCTCCACTCTGCTGACCTTTCTGATCTCCCTTCCACTCCACTGACACATTACCGCCAAACAGGACTGGCATGTTCCCACTCACATCCTTTCCCTCCGATTCGTCGGGAGTGGTCTCCTCCTGCCGGTCCCCATCCCTCAAGGTCTAACTCCTGCACCCCCTTCTCCAGAAGACCTTCCAGGATCTTCTCAACTAGGGTCCCAACGTTGTCTCTGTGTGGCTTATAAAGCCTAATTCCCTACATCTAGCGGCCCGGGTATATTCACAAACTCACCTTGTCCCCTGGCCTAAGCCATAGTCCCTGGTGTGCAAAGCCTGGGTCTCACTGAGTGTGGGTTTCTGCTCAGGGCCCAGCGCAGGCCCATGCCCCTCCTCTTTGTTCACACCTCCACAATACCATTCCTGACCTACAGTCGGGTTCCTTCACTCACAGATGTTCTCTGGGCACAGAGATCCAAATGACATGGTCCCTTCCCACCAGAAACTCTCAAACTGGCAGGAAACAGTCACTTCCAAAAAGTGGAAGTCCTGTCTCCTCTGCTTATCCACCTCCAGGGACAGGGGGCTCATGATCTAACAAGGCAGCTACTTCTATTATAGGTTAGCTCTGACTAGTAAAAAACTTTCTCATGGTAAACTGGGAAAACTAAGAAACCCAGGTAAATGCCAGACGTTTTACTTGTTGTATCTACTGATTCTCACCATGGCAGATTGTTCGTTCCTTTGTGTGTTTTTTAATTTTTGAAATATACATTCATCCTTAGTAGATCTTTACCTTTGTGGCTTAAAAGCAGTTTCATTTCAGTTTCTACAAGACAACCCCTGGGTATTATAAGTTTATGAGTACTTTTAATGTCAGTGTCAGAGCTTAACCCCAAAGATGATAAAAATTTGAACACCTAACCCCACAAGAGCAGGCCAATGATTACAAATGTCTTTTTTCCCAATCCAAAGCCCAGACCAAGCCTGGAAAGTTTCCTTGATGTCTATTTGGGACAGTGTGTATATTTTTCTAAAACACTCTTTGCCAGTGGTAAAGGCTTTTTTTGGAGCTGGCTTCCATGGGCTCCTTGGTGCTAACTCCCTGCTGGGGGCAGGCCTCAAGCCTCACCTCCTGTCCACACCAGCTCAAGCCCCTTAGTGACTAAGCTGGGCCATCTCACCCACCTTCCCTGCCCACCCCAGGGCAAAAAATGCATCATTTCTCACCATTCTGGAATTCAATTTTCTCTTCCTTTTGGGCCCCTGGGGATTCCCCATTACTTTCTTGCAAGCTCAGCTATGTACTTAGAAAGATGTCTGTTATGTTTTAACAAGCATTTCTAGGTGTTCTGTAGTAGAACACTCTTCAGGTTATCTATCTGCTATGCTACAGAAACGGAAGTCAGATCAGAGGTTCTGAAAGGGCCACCGCCTGCCTGGACATTGCTCACCCTCTCTATCAGGCATTGGAAAAGGGCTCAGCAATCTGGGCCCTGGCTGTGTCTCTCACTACCTCTGTGCCTTTGCACAAGACACCAAACTTCTCCAAGTCTCATTTTCCTCATCTGTAAAACTGAAGTAACAGTACCCACCTCACAAAAGTTTCTTGTAAGCATTAGAAGACAAAATACAAGGGAAAACACTGTCAAATGTGGCACTATCTACAAATGTCAGCTATTGTCCCAGCAACTTAACAAGCCCCGTTTAGAAGCCCTGTCCTCCTTGCGGCCTCCTCCTCTGACTGGAGAAGCTCTCTCCCTCCTCCGGTGCCCCAGTACTCTTGGGCCAACCCTCAAAGGCATTGCCTAATCTGTTTATATCAATTACTTCTAAGTCTGTCCCTCCACTGGGCTGCAAGTTCCTCAGTGGAGGAGACTTGGTCTGCCTCGTCCTGTGTCCCCAGTTGCCAGCCCAGGCCTGGCACAGAGCAGGGTGTCAGTACAGTCATGTGAACAGCTGTAAACACTCCCTGCTCTGGAGTGCTCAGTCTTCAGGGGGACAGACACACAGACAGTGACAACATGTGACAGAGGGCTGCACTGGGGCCCAGAAAGGCCCTGACCCAGCCTGGGGGAAGAGGGGGTACCCAGAGTTGTCAGGGAAGGCTTCCTGAGGGAGGTAACACTTGAGCAGAGCCGTAAAGGGCAGGGCTTAGTAGGAGAATATTCTATCTAGGCAGAACAAGAGAAGGGTTTACAGTGACAGAAAATGGCATATTTGAAGTCTCAGGGCAATCATGACAGAGGATCTGCGGGAATGGCAGGTGGCTCTGCGTGCCTGAAGCACAGGGTGGGCTGGGAGAGGCAATGGGAGTCAGCCAGGGACCATATGATAGGAGGCTGCCACTAACCTGTACGATGGCCTTGTCAGAACAAGATGAGGGAGCAGTGGGGGAACGTCACTCACCTTGATGGCCTCCATGACAGGCTCATACAGATCCGGGAAGCCTGGGAACCGGAACACCATGCAATGGACCAGCTCCGCCAGCTGCTCCAGGCAGCTGGTCCCTGAGTTGGAGTCCTCCTTGACCAGAGAGGCCACCATCCGGGGGATGTGGGGGAGTAGCTGTGAGAGCAGAGCAGGGTTAGGCTCAGCACCTGGTTTCCCGCCCAAGACATGGGATGCGGGTCAGTGCTGAAAACACCACAGCTCCTGGAGGCAGGGAGGTCTGCCCACATGGGGCTCTGAGCTCTGCAGACAGGTGACTTCTTTTACAAGATCAGTGACCTCAGTCTCTTCATCTGTTAAATGGGTTAATTCCCACCTCACAGTTGAGCAAAGACTGGAGTCCAAGCGCCCGCTGTTAAGCCTCAGCCAATGGACCTGCCCAAAGAGCCTGAAGGTGTGTGACAGCAGAGCTCCTCTGCCTACCCAGGTGAGAAGCTGGGGCCACAGTGGAGCCAGTGGGTGGGCAGCCCTGACAGAGCATGAGCAGCAGCCTCCAGGAGTAAACACCATCATTCTTTCACCAAATACATGTCAAGGCTTCATCCTCACAATGAATTTATACAACGATTATTATTACCATTTTATACATGAAAAAACTGAAGTTAGAGTAGTTCTGTAATTTGCCAAGGACTTTGCCAGGGGTTACTGCAGAAGCTGGTGTCTGAACCAGGTCTGTGAATCCAAAGCCCATTTCTTTCCTCTGTGCTACAGAGCGTTAACTTTCAAGCCCATGGGGGTCCCAGAGTCAGGCTACAGAAACTGGGAGAAGGGGAGTCCAGGAGACGAATGGAAAGAAAGAAATATCTATCAAATCCCTAGTATGTGGCAGGCTCTTGACAATCATCTCATGGAATCCTGTCCTACCACCCCAAGGCCTTACTGCTGTTCCAGGTTCTGGGACATAAGTTCCTGGCCCAAAGTCACCACATCTGGCAAATGGCAGAGCTGGAACTCATAACCAAGCACCTCAATCCCTGATTCTGTAATTTTCCCACTACAGCAAATCAGGAAGCAGGGAGGTTCTGCCCCAACCAGGAGCTATCAGAACTTAGGGCTCCACCTGCGGGTCTGGGCAAGGCAGGCAGGAGGACGGCAAGCCCTCCAGGGCTGCAGGCCATCCTTCCCAGAGGTGGACCCCAAAGATGGCAGAAAGGGCCCTGGGCTGGAGGCCAGGCCACTGGGTGCTGGTGTGCAGCAAGGTGTAGGAATTTCAGTTGTAGTTCAACCTGGCCAGAATTTTTCCTATACGACTCAGCAGCTGTGTGGCTGGGACAAGTGACTAACCTCCCTCAACTGCAGTTTCCTCAACTGAAAAATGGAGAAATTGATAGACCCTCTCTCTTGAGTCTGTTCTGGGAGTTGAATGAATATATGCGCTGTTTTTAGCACTGTGTAGCACTGTACCTGGCACACAGCTGGCACCTAAGGAATATTAGTTGTCACCATCACAGGCCTGCCACTCTAATATGGGCCCAGGTGAAGGCCATACAAATTCTCTGGCCTATTTCCTATCTGTAAAATGGGGTCTCGAGTCTCCTCCAGCCCTAACATCCAGGACTTTGAGGTCTTGGGCTTCAAGCCTCAACCACCTACACTGACAGCATGCCTGGCCTCCAGCCAGACCAATGGGGGAAGCAGGGCTGCACATCCTCAGGACAGCACACAGGAGCCCTTACCAGGTGGAAGGCCTCATGGGAGTGCTGGAAAGTCAGGAGCATGTACTTGAGGACAGACAAGGCGGCTCCCCGGACAATGGGGTACAGAAGCTTGGAGAAAACCTGAAAGAGAGTCACTGGTCAGGAGACCCCCCGACTTGGGCTTCCCAAGGCTAAGTGCAGCCACAGGCCTAAGAGGAGGTCAGAGACACTGGAGTTGAAGTAGCAGACCCATGCAGGAGCAAGAATACAGAGCTGCTCACAAAACTGGGTAGATGGACAGATGGCGAAATGGACATTTAGACAGGTATCTGATGAATGAATGGATGGACAGGCGAAAGTGACAGACATACATTCTTAAATGTGCAAAGGAATGAATGCATGAGAACCTGAAGCCCAGAGAGGGGCAGTGAACTGTCCCAGGTCACAGCGAGCTTGGGTGGGGGCCCAGATACTTTACCTCCCAGACCTGCACTGCCCCTGGCAGTAGACTAGGGGGCAAGGCCAAAAGCTGGGGCTAGGACAGGGGCCTACCAACCTTCTCAATTTTGGCGAGTGAAACCTCAATCAAGATGCTGAACTTCTTAACGGCAGCCAGGCCCTTCAGCAGTGCAATGATCCACTTGTCAATGTTCTTCCCCAGGGGCCATGACACCCAGTCGATCATCCTGGTGAGGGGAGTGACAGTGACACAAGGACCAGGGAGGCCCAAATGCCTGGGTAGAGGCAGCCCGGGGACTGACCATAATGTCCTGAGACCCCACAATGACTCCCAGCTGCACAGGGCAGCCCTGGGGTCTGTGGAATGAACAGGACACCTCTGAGACCTGCAAACAAGCCCAGCACAGACATCTCACAGGGACTGGGGCTCCCAGCCCAGCAGGAAGGGAGCCAGGCCCTCTCAGCACACAAAATCTCACCCCCTCACAATGGGCTGCAGTGGCAAAATGGGGCTTTCACTGCTTCTACCTGAACCACAAAGCCCAATCACAGGAGGAGCCCTGCCCCCAGGCCATAAGCTCTGGCTCCAGCAAACCCTTGCTTGTGACCTGGAGCAAGTCTCTTAATTCCCTCTAGCTTCAGTTTCTTCCTCTGTTAAATGGAGACAATACCTACTACCTCACAGGATTGTGGTATGGATTAAAACAGATTAACAGCTAACACATAGTATTCACTCGGCACCAGGCACTGCTCTATCTGCCTTGCACGTATCAACCCCCCGGAACCCCACAACACAGCGCCTGGGCGCACTAAGCATCAAGCTGCCACACAGTAGGTGCGCTGGAAAACATCACTTTTATCATTATTTTTATGCCCAGTAGGCTGTGCTATAAAGAGGCAGAACAAGGAGAGAATGAAGGATACTAATTATGGTAACCATAGCTACCACAGCACTATTCTAGGCACTTTACATATATTACCTCATCTTATCTAATTTAATCCTCACAATAATCCTGTAAGGTGGATTCAATTATACTACATTAAATAGTTGAGGAAGCCAAGGCATAGAGAGTTTGAGTAACCTGCCCAAAGCCGCACAGGCAAGAAGTGGTAGAGCCAAGATTTGAACTCAGGCAGCTTACCTCTAGGGCCCACACTCTTACCAACTAAAGACAAGGGATCCAGGAAGGCCCAGTGGAGATGGTGGATCTGCACACAGGTATGGAAAGAATGGCATGGGGAGGCATGCCAGATGGATGGGATCTGCAGAGCCAAAGGCCTGCAGGTAGGAGGGTAGGAGGCATATTCTGGGATCACTGGAGGGCAGGTGTGGCTAGAACACAGGTGCAATGCACTTGCAATGCAAGTGAGGTGGGGGATGTGCAAGAGCTCTGTGAGCTGAAAAGCACCCAAACTCCATTATCATACTTGCCAAACTCAGAAGCACTTTGTAAAGTACTCTTAACTTTCTATTATGACCCCATGGAAGCCCAACAACTTCTTATACCACCTTTACTACTACAGAGCAGTTAACTGAGGCTCAGAGAGTTCACTGACTTATCCAGGGTCACACAATTGGTACTCAGCCTGAGAGTATCACTAGGGCAAGGCTCTCTGTGTCTCCCACATCCAGTCCTGGACTAGGCACAGGGCAGGGCTCAAAAAAGGATGGATGAATGAACAAGCATGAGGCCCTAGGTCCTCTGACACTAAATGTAGCCCAGCAACCCCACCCAGTAGAAGGGACTTCTAGAAGGGAGAGAGACCTGACCATCCCCCGGCCCCAGCCCACCTGCTAATGGCGGTCAGCATCTGGGAGTCCATCACGCTATCATCATTGCTGAGGTTCCGGACAATGCCATCCATGAGCTCCAATGGGAGGTGCTGGACCACACTGGCCAGGGCACTAGATGGAGGTTCCTCCTCTGAAACAGGAGGCTAGGCTGAGCTTATTTATCAGGGCAGGTAGGCCCCTGCCTCCCCCATCACCCCATGCCCTCATGTTGCCAAGGAGCTAGGTTAGGCCTCTGCAAAGAGCATATCACAGCCACCGGTTAGCCTCCTCATAGCATCCCAGCCTCTGATCCCATCTTACCTCATTCACTCAATAAACCTTCACTGGCATTGCTATGAACCCAGCCCTGTGCTGGGAACAGAGAAAAGCACTGACCCCCAACTGTGTACATATGGGCAAGGCCTGTAGACAGGGCAACACTGGAGCTGGCAAGAACAGGTAGGAGAGCTATGTGACATGGGGGGAAGTGGGATATTCTAGGCAGAACCACATAAAGAAAACTCTAGAGATGAGAAAGAACATTTAGTTCCCAATTTGTTGTCCAATTATATAGACCCAGGTCCTTATACACCTGGCCTTGGCTCTTCCTCCTGCCTTTCCTTTCCCTGGAACAGCCCTATAATCTCTGACAGCACAGATCTTATTTCAGACATTTTTATTCTAGGCCAAGTTGCACAGCTGTCAATGGAGGGAACATTTCAAGTTTCAGAGTTAATACGTACAGGCTCCACCACATCTCTGGAACTTCACCTCTGCCTGCCCAACTCTCAAGACCTGGCTCAGAAGTCAACACTTCTATGAAACCCACCTGACCCTAAGGGCATGATGACCCCCTTCCTGTTGCCTCGCTCAGCCCCCTGGTCCTCCTTCTGGGCAGACTGATCCAGGTGCATCCTTCTCCCACACCAGGCAGTCTGCGTGCCCAGCACCCACCACAGGATAGGACCCACCAAAGGCGCTCAGCACAGGCCTGCTAACTAAGGAAGAACATCACATTCCCACACCTGTGTGTTAGCCTTTCGCACACTCACACCACACCTCTACGTGGGCACGTCAAGCAGAAGTCTGCACCCGCGGCACACACGCACCTGTGCAGGAGATGACGTGGAAGAGCTCCTTGAGGCAGGGCAAGATGGCAGCGGGCTGAGCGCGCCACAGCTGCGCCAGGAGCCCGCTCACCTGCTGGGCCTGCTCCAGGAACTCCACAGCGCCCTCCTCGCCCTCGGCCGGGCAGCGGAAGCGGCCGAGGCAGCGAACCAGCTGCTGGCAGAAGAGCAGGCGGTGCGGGCCGTCGGGCACACAGCGCGGATGCCGCGCCAGCAGCCGTGCCACCTGCGCGCAGACCGCAGGCCCCGGCCGCTCGCACACGGTGCGCAGCACCTCGCGCCGCAGCAGCGCATACACCTCGTCCGCCGCGGGCCCCTCGGGCAACAGCTGCAGGCCCAGCTGCACGCAGGCGAGCGCTCGGGGGCCCGGCGGGCCAGCACCGCCCTGCAGCAGGCGCAGCACCCGGCGCGCGCTGAAAAACTCGGTGAAGACGTCTGGGTGGTGACGGCCGGCCACGTGCAGCAGCTGGCAGCCCACGCGGCGTGGCAGCTCGTCCGCGCCGCCCACGTAGAGGCGCGCACCCAGCACCAGCAGCGCCAGGCACTGCTCCCGCTCCAGTGGCTGCCGCGCCGCCTCCAGCACACGCCGCACCAGCCCTTGCTTCACGCTTGCTGGGTATGACGACGTCATGACCGCTTCCAGGATCTTGTCCATGGCGGCTGCGCTGCGGGGGACAAGGAGCAGAGTCACACTATACCCGACAGGTCCAGTTCCCCATGTGGTCGTACTGAGGCTTGGGCCGAGCAACTCTTGCCTTTCTGGACCTCAGTTTCCTCATTTGTGAAATGGGGAGAGGATACCTACTTCATTGGGAGATGCGATGCCCGTAAATCAAAGCACATGCATGCCACATAATAAGCCCCAGTGAGTTGTAGTTACTCCTGATGGGCACCTTTAATCTCATACAGGCAACACAGGTACCTTCCCCACTACTCCCACCTCTTTGCTCTTTGATCCCCAGGCCTCCCTGACTTAATCCACTCCTGGAACAGGTAGGAGCTGGATTTAGAAGCTGTTGTCCAGAGTCTTTGCCAAGTCATGTCCTGTGGGGGAAATGAGCCTGGACGGACACACACACACACACACCTCCAAGGAAGAGTGGCCTAGATCCCCTTAGGGGCCTGACAGGGCTTCCCAGCATCCCTTACAAACTTTATTCTGCCTCCATCAACTTGTTCTTTCTCAAATGATGTAAACCTTTCCGAGACACCACTTCCGAGTGTATGTTGTACTTTTTGCCTGAAACATCCTGTGTCCTAAGACCTCCCTCTACCACCAGCACATGCTTATACAAGCAGGAAAATTCCTATTTTCCTTCAAAGCCCATCAAACACCCTGTTCTCAGTGAGAGCTTCCCTAGGTCCCCAAGCACAAACTCATCCCTCACCCTATTCTTACAGCCACCTGTGCCTCTTCCTCCATGATAGCTGTGTTCACACAGTGCCAGGGTTGCAGCGGTCCAGATCCCCTCCCCTGAAGCACAGCTTCTCCACACTCCTGCCCTGCCACTGGGCCTGGCTCCAAAGCCCAGCACACTCAGGCCCCTACCTGCCTCCCAGGCAGCAGCCCCTCACTCTTGGGTATGCTCTCCCTGCCACTGGGCCCTTTACATATACTCTTACCTCCCCTTCTTGCTTGGCTCATCCTGCAGACGTCAGGTCAAACTCACTTCTTCAAGGAAGCCTTGCCTGACCTCCCTCGTACTGAGGCTTGGGCCAAGCAACTCTTGCCTTTCTGGACCTCAGTTTCCTCATTTGTGAAATGGGGAGAGGATACCTACTTCATTGGGAGATGCGATGCCCGTAAATCAAAGCACATGCATGCCACATAATAAGCCCCAGTGAGTTGTAGTTACTCCTGATGGGCACCTTTAATCTCATACAGGCAACACAGGTGCCTTCCCCACTACTCCCACCTCTTCCCACTACTCTCACACAGTGCCAGGGTTGCAGCGGTCCAGATCCCCTCCCCTGAAGCACAGCTTCTCTACGCTCCCGCCCTGCCACTGGGCCTGGCTCCAAAGCCCAGCACACTGTTAATTTCAGAGCATCCTGTTCTTTATGGTACTTATCAGGATTCCTTCATTGGAATCAGCCTCCTCTACTATACTATATAGGTTCCTGAGGGCAGAAACTATGTCAGGTTTAATTCACCATGGTATCCCCACACCTAGCATATAGCATTTGGTCAGTGAGCAAATGCAGAATACAGTGTGAGCTACTGCTTCTTTATTTCTCTGAGCTGTAACAGCCTTCCCTCTGCCCTTCCCTCTATTTTTGGGCTCTTTCCTGGAAGCCTCTGTCCCAAGCTGACCCACCATGACTCCTGATTCTCATGCTGGTTCACAAAGATACAGTTTGCTCTCTTAATACCCAATTTTCAGCTCCTAGAAGGCAGGGCCACTTCTTTGCTTCTTTGTATAAACCCACTCTAGGCAGGACCCAAAACAAGGCTAGCATATAATACCTGTTTAAACTTATTGGCTCAATAAAAACTATTTTGAGACCTGAAGTTGGTGTAAAAACAAGCCAGAAATTTCCTCCATGAGGGGTTAGAAGCTTTTATTCAGAACCACAAATACTGTGGAAACCAACTATGTGCCAGGCCTGACAGACACTCCTGTCTCTGTCCTACCTCTTAGCCAAGACCAAACCTTCATTACTGCATGTATTACAATACTGTGAGCCTATTTGCTTAAGTCTCTGTCTGCCTGACTAGGCTAGGAGCTCCTCAGGGCAGGGACTGAGGCTTATTTCTCAGTGGCTGTCATCTCCCAGGACAGTCACTGCAAAGTGAGTGCCTCTGAAGAGATTACTGTGGGTGTAGTCAGAGTACAGATCAGTGGTTCCCAAATGCTGGCCTGGCTGCCTCAGAATCACCTGGCACTTAACACAAGATCATACGCCAGGCCCTACTGCAAGCCCCCTGGAACAATGTTTTAGACACTTTTTTCACTCTGAATGAGATTCATCTGGGATGCATTCTACTTACCACCCACGTTACTTAAGCTCTCTGAGCATCTTTTTTCACTCAGCATGGTGCTGGGCACAAGGAAGTAATCAGGAAGTGTCAGTTCCCTTCACTTTAGAAGTAAAGTCCTTGCCCTTAAGAGCTTCCAGTCTGGTGATAGGGTCAGTGTTGGTAAAGAGGGCTGACACACCGCATAATCTTAAAAGTGCCTTTAAAAAACTGGTCTCCCTTCAGCCCTTGTCCTGTCTTCCCCAGGCAGTGCTTGTGACAAAGAAGTGGCTGTGACCAATGCCCCTTGCAGACCATCTTCCCAAGCCCCTACCCCTGCTCTCCAGGCTAATTGATCTAATATGTTTTCAGTCCAGGATGCCAAGAAATCCTGGTACTCAGGCAGCCAAGGAAAAAACCCCAATCAATAAGATATTGGCATCACGTGCAGAAAGAGGCCCTGGGAGCAGGCAGAAATGGAGTTCTGGGGCTAGGGAAGGCTCTGGAAGAGGACAGAAAATCAGACTAAGAATGAGGAGTCCTGCATTCTAGTAGAACCTTGGGAAAATCTTATTCTAGTCCTACAATTCATCATGTGAATTTGTACAGATGACATCATGAGCCTCTTTTCCGTAAAACGACAGTAAATGATGCCAGGTTGAACCACATGAAAGTGAAGGATCAGATGTTGGCAATTTCATAGCATTCTCCCCAATACCTACCACATTGTGGTTTATGCCTGGCAGGCAGGAGCTCAGTCAGTGGAGCCATTCTGTGAGGGCTCTGATCGCCCAAGGCCAGCCCTGCAGCTGCTGCAGTCTGTGGCCTGGCCACTACAGGCAAGCCCTGACTTCCTACCCCCACTCCCACACAGCCTGTCACCACCGTTACCAACAAACCCACTCAATAACATCTTGGATACTTCATGCAAAAGGGTGAATCTGCTTGATCTCACCTGACCCCATTACGGGCCACAGAAGGGAGGCAAGACAGGTCTGCTTTCCCCACGGCATGAATGGGCAAGCTGAGGATCAGCCAGGAGAGGCATGGCCTTGCCAGGCTGGGATTAGAATCCACACTCAGCCTCCCTGGGGGAGGAAGCAGCAGACCGCCAGCATTCCTAGGGGAGGCTGGCTTACCCCTCTAGGCTCTAGACATGGAGATGATGGGTCAACACTGGCTGTGACCCAAGAGATGGCTGCCCTGCACCAAACACAGCAGCAAATAGCAGCTGTGTCCTCCGTTTTCGGAAAAGCCTGCCTTAAAAGCACGAGACCAGGTTCTCTGCTTCAGAGCCACCCGATGACCCGGGGTGAGTCCCTGTCAGGCTTCTCGAGAAAATGGGGACCGTTCTGGGCTTGATGAGCAACAGGGCAAGGCATAAAAATGATGAGGGCTGGGGAAGTCATGAGTCTATTCTTGGGCCATCTGGCTGGCACTCAGGGCTGAAACAGACAATGTCAGGAAAGGAGACAAGAAGACACATGCTCCTGATTTTGCTGATTCTACAAAGACTTTCATCCACTAGCCTTCAATGCCAACTTAGCATTTCCACTGTCTCCAACTGAGCACCAAGCCCACCCCGAATCAGCTCCTCTTTACTTCTGGCCTGGACTAGTACAGCGTCCTCCTACCCAGTCTCCTCATTCCCTCCCTCAATCCACGCTCCAACCGAAGCATGTGTACTGCAGGAGAACAGAGTCTAGGCTTTGATTCTAGCCCAGCCACTACCCCCCACAGTGGCCATGGTCTTGAGGTTGGTGCTCTTTCATCCCTAAGTGCCAGAAGGGGAGATCACCACCTGCCCACTAACCTTTCCCACCTAATGTTGCAGCTACTCCCCAAGCCTTGGCTTAGACCTCTCACTGCAACAGTCCTGCTCCAGGGCACACAATAAGCCCACAAGAACATCACAGTCCCTCCCCTGGAAGGCCCAAATCTTTTATCTGTCACTCTCCAATGACCCTTGTGTATTGACAGATCTCTATTCCTGCATGGTAAAACTATATACACAATGCCCTGCCCTGTCCCTAAGCCCTGGGCACCAACTCAGGCTTCCTCATCCCTCCCTCTCTGACCACCCTATTAACATTGTCAGATTAATCTCATTAGATGATAAGCTCCATCTTGCCGCGCCCCTGCTCGAAACTCAAGACTCCCCATCCCCTTCAGGATAAGATCCAAACTGCTGAGCCCAACATTGAAGCCCTTTCTATGACACTCAGCTGATGTGGGGCAGGGGTAGAGATGAACTTGATCAATATTGTTCCATGATGAATCTGCAGGAATTTGGGCAGTGCCTTTTCCTGGTTAGCCACCTTTTGGGGATGTCCTCTCTGCTGGGAAAGGGCTTCTCCCTCTTCTCTTCTGGCAAATTCTGACTCATCCTTCCATGCTCAGGTGGCATGCCCCCTTCTCTTGGGAGCCTTTCCAAATAGCCCTGTAGTCCAAGACTCCAAGCTCTGGCTTCCCAAAGCCCTCTTCGCTTCTCTCATCCCAGGGCAGTGACACTGGATTCTCAATCTGCTCTCTAAACTGAGATCTCCACTGGTAGGAAGTAGGTCCAATCCCCCTGTCTGTGCCCAGTGCCCGGCACAGGCCAGGCACAGAGGTAAAGGAGTGCTGAGTGACCAGTGAGGCATGTGCCAGTAAGACAGATAAAACCAAGGATACGATCAGAAAAGCATCTTCCAGGGACTGGCCTAACCCTGCCCCCTCATGTGCCCAGGTCTGGTCTTGCATATTCGTAACTCTGAGACTCTAAAACATCAGCCAAGAAGGCCCTTACAGAGGTCACTGGATGGGACTGAGACTTTAGCCATTCTAGAAATGACTCACACAAACAAAGCTGAATAAAAAGAAATAAAACTGCTCCTGGTTAACCATCAGGTCAAAGCTCACAGAGTCTCATGGGGTAGGGGAGGGGGTTCACTCAATCTCTCCCTACCCCAGAGCACAGCGCCCCTCCAAGCCCCAACTCTGCACATAAGAGCCCTCATCTCTGACCCTACAAACACGCAGTCTCCTTTCTTTGATTCCCCCGGATGCCAGAGCTGGCTGGGAGGCACCTGGCTGTCCCTCCCCACACCCAAAAGGGCCCTCTATCTCTCCCCCCCAGATCGCTGGACAGCAGCTTATCTCTCTGAATTTCTTAACTTCTACCCAAGGCAGCCCTGGGAAGGAGCCGCCTTGCGCTACTACTGGTAGGCCCTCATCTGGGCCATCAAACTGTCACCTGGAAAGAAAGGGAAAAAAAGATTTTACTGGTAAAAAGCAACTGTTCTTTTACTGAAGCGGAATGGGAGAAGAGAAGTGGGGCGGGGGGAAGTATATATTCCTTTCTCAGGAACCTATCACACTCATTCATCCGTGCTGGGGGCCCCCCTACACATCCCTCCAATGGCTGCGTCCCAACCCCCACCCCAGGCTTTCTGGAAAGGCAGGCACCAGACTAACACACATGGGGGTCTCAGGTTCACAGGGGATCTTGTAGTGGGTGTATGCCTGGGCAAGAATGCTGACAATATCTTAAGTCCATTCCAAGTGGTGGCGGCCTCTTGGCCTCCCCCAGTCTGTGTCCCACCTCAGCCCCACCCTTCCCTCCAGTTTTACCAGTACACTGGCGCCTAGCACAGGCTGGGGCTGCGAACCTCACGAAAGGCCAGCAAGCTTCACAGTTCTGGCGCAGGTGTCCTCAGCACTGAGGGGGGCGGTATCACCTCGATACACAATTGACCAAGGAGGCCCAGAGAGGCTCAGCTACTTGCCCAAGGTCACACAGCGAGGCCCAGGATGCCCCCAGAGCTCTTGGCCTCCCAGCCCCGAACTCTCAGAGCCCTTCGCGCTTGTCCAGGACTCTCCAAACACATTCCCTCCTCTAACCCGCACACACGCCCCCGACCCCTTACCTCTGGGACCCCAGTGGCTCCTGCCTCAGAGGCGGCTCCTGGAATGGACGCTCAGGCCTGGCAAGACTAGACTGGGCCAGGCTAGGTCAGGGCGGGTCCTCTGCTCCCCCCACAGTTGGGGATGCCGTCCGCCAGGTCCCAGACGGCAGGATGCTGCTTCCCCTACAAAGTCCAACCTCCCCACCCAACTCTGCACAAGCCTGCACTCAGGAAGCCCCAACTCAGCAGCGCGGCCGCGGGGTTGCGGGACCAAGGGCAGAGAGGGGAGAGGTGCGGGAAATGGGGCGGAGCCCAGGCGGGGGCCACCGAGAACTGCAACTCAGGCTGCGTCCCCTTTAAAGCCAACCGACAGGAGCACAGGCGGGGGCGGGGTAGGGAGCTGGACAGCTCACTGCAATGCCTTCTGGGAGATGGAGTTCATGTTAGGCGAGCCGAACCACAAAGAGCCCATAGAGAACTACAAGTCCCGAAGCGCAGCGTGCGGGTCCCGGGCCGCCACGCCCCTGGGCTGGGCTCCAGCCCTCCGCCCCCCTTGCAAAGCTGCGCTGGCCGCCCGCGGAGGGGAGGCTGCAGGACGAGGGCTGGAGGTGGGTGCGGCGCGGCCGGGGACGCAGGGCGTAGGTACAGCCAGTGAGGGGACGCGGGTCCACCTGGGCACTCGTTTTACACTATGAGAGACCAGCGACCTACCCTTGCCTCGCCATTCTCATCTGTGCAATGGGGAAGGCAATTCGTGTGGCTGCAGGGGAGGGGGCGCATTCCAGGGAGAGGGGGTGGAGCTGGTGGAAGGAGCCAGGGTGGATGGTGATTATAGGAAAAGCCTGGAGAAAGCGGGTCGAGACTGTGGGAGGGGCCTTTGGTGGGCGAGGCAAGGAGGGGTGGAGTCTCTAGGTGAGAAGGGGAACACGCGTTGAGGTTGGAAGCGGGTGGCAGGGGGCTTCCTGGGCTGGGGAATGGGTGCTGAGAAAACCGATATGGCCAACCTGAGTTGGAATCGGTGGAACTGGCCAAAAGCAGTGGGTAAGAAGGGACGGAAACACAATGATGGAAAGGACCACTCCCAGCCTAGAAAAGCCCCGGCAGCGCTGATGTGGGTTGGGGAGGAGGGCGGGGGTGCCCGAGTGGTCAAATACCTGCGGATGCAATGAACACCTTCCTTTCCTTGTAACTAGAAATAAAGAGCCCATCTCTTGAATTCAGTGCATCACACATATGATCTTATTCAATTCTCCCACCCTGTAAATGCGTCACAGTATCTATCTACAGGTGAGGAAGCAGCTCAAAGAAGTTAAGTGACTTGCCCAAACCATACAGGACTCCTTACTCCAAAGACCCAACTGCCTGGTTGTTGCTGCAGGGAGATAGCAGTTTAATCTGGAGGGGATGGCAGGTTAGAAACTGGTTTCCATGTTCTGTGGTTCACCGATTGTGTGACACGATCAGCCTCCTCAACCCTTGTGAATGCCAATCTCTAAGACAACCCTCTACGGTTACTGTGAGGATGAAATGAGGAGTTGGATTTGAAAGCCCTTTGTTTACAAATTATAATAAATGTGAGGAGCAGGAAGGCCATAGGAAGGGATCGGTTGAAATGGGATGCTCATGCCTGAGAAAAACCACAGGATGAAGCCTGAGACTGAACTGAGAGGAAGGAAAATTCTGGAAGAGGGTGGGGGATGATGATGGTTGTTTGGAGTCTGCACCACGTGAGACTACTTTGCTGGGCAAATGGAAAGTCTGGTTGCCAGGTCAGGTGGCTTCCCTCCCCCAGTTCACCTTTCTTTATCCCGTACCCTATGGGGCAACTCACTCCAGGGTCCATGTGTGTCACCTGAGTCTAGGAAGCACCTTTCCTCCTACAGTGTGGATTGTGGAGTAATGGAGCAGTCTGTAGGCTCCTTAGAGATTTGTACTGGGCAAAACAGGGTACATCTGCTGGGTGTGGGGAGGTGAAGGGCAGTGTTTCCACACAGTTCCCAGAGCTGTAAGTCAGTCTTTATTCTGGTGGGCTAAGTCATCTAGTTTTCTGGAATAAGACACATTACTCACACTGAGCATCGTCATCCTTGAGATTTGCCCAACTATGATTTATCCATCTCCTTCACAGTGGGAGTTCTTACAGTTGCTTCCAGCCTTGTCGTGCGCTTTGGGTTCCAAACTGAAAGTTCAAGGCAGTGTTTCCAACTAAAAAGTTTTAAAATTCAGGTGACAAACCTCCCTATTGATAGATGACAGTCAATCTTGGGTGAAGAAAATGGATCTGACTAAACAGAAATTTCTTCCCCTTCCGCTGCTCTGCTTACTTCCGGGAGTACAGAGAGCAAAGATTCCAGCCCCACCAGGTGGCCAGGCACCCATCTACTCTATGTAAGTAAAGTGGGCCTTGGTGGGGTGTGAAAATAAAATTCTCTGGAGATGCAGAGGAGGGAATGAATTCCAGCTGAGGGGCCTGACAGATGAATGGAATTTTCCTTCACAGTGTAAGCAGAGCAGATGGCAAATACCAAATTGCAGAGATAGGAGAGGACCTGGCATGGGTGGTCTGTGAAGTAGTGATAAGAATAGTATGTATTTTATCTATGAGATCCACATGCATAAAGTTTCTAGCACAGTAACAGCTGCATTTTCTTCACCCAAGACTGACTGTCATCTACCAACAGGGACAATAAATGACAGCCATTATTATTACTGCTGCTGTTGTTACAATCACCAACATCTACCCAGGAACTGGCCTAGAACCACACAGTTAAGTGACAGAGCCTGATTCAAAGGCAGCCCCGATGACACACCAAAGCCTATGCACTTTCCTCTCCACCCAAAGCTCCTCCCGTTCTTTCTGCCCACCCATAACATTTGTGAGGCCCAGAAGTGACCTCTCTCTGTGAACAATCTCAGTGAGCCATGACAGGAGTTGTTTTCCTGCTGCAATAGCAAAGACTGTCCATTCAGGAGGAGGTCAGGGGAACCAGGCCTGAGCAGCCATCTCCCAGCCTGCAGCCCAGCACAGAGGTAGGCCTAGTGTTGTGGCTTCTGTGGGTGATGGGTCCATGTAGAGAGACCACTCAGGTTTAAATCTGAACTCCTCCATCAACTGTGAGCTATTTTAGCTGTGCTCAGCTTCCTCATCCTCCAAAGCACTGTGACACTGGGAGGTGAAAACTGGGGGGTTTTAGTGCTTCTTAGTAGTAGTAATAACAAATCTATTAATCATTGAATCTGGCTATTTATTAGGGTCTGGTATTCAGGAACTTAACACCTATAGCTCTATGAGGGAAGTGTTCTTTGCTTCTGCCTTTAAAAAAAAAATGTTTGTAGAATTTTCAAGCCTATAGTAAAGTTTAAAGAATATCCTTTCACCTAGGGGCACCAGTTCACACTTTGCCAATTTTGCCTTTATACACACACAGAGTCTTTTGTTAAACTATTTAGAAGTTACAGGCATCTTGACCCCTAAATTCTTCAGCGTGTATCTCCTAATTATAACATTCTCCCACATAACCATAATACCATTATCATACCTAAGAAAATTAGCAACAAGTCAATATTACATAATAAACAGTTGATATTAAAATTTTTCCAACTGCCAAGAAATATAGTTTTTTTAATCAGATGCAGTCAAGATTCATGCTTTGCATTTTACCTCTTTAAGCAGTTCATTTCATCTAGATAGAAGCACCTCCACCTGTTTAAATTTATCAGTGATTAGAGTCGGGTTAGTTTTTTTCTGGCAATGATATGTACCTCTTATTATATCACATTAGGAGACATATGATATTGGGGTCCTACTATCCATGAATGCTAAATTTAATTATTGGTTAAGGTCATGACAGCCTGATCTTTCCATGGACTGGTAAATTTTCCTCCTTGTAATTAATTAGTTTGTGGAGTGATCCTTTGAGACTGTTGGAATTGTGTGTTCCCAAGTAATCTTTCACTCTATATCCACTGATGATCCTTGCCTGAATTGCAACATTGATGGTTGCAAAGTGGTAATTTTCTAATTATGCCATTCTTCCTGTATTTATTAGTTGCTATTCTTTGTTACAGAATATCTTTTTCCTCTATGTGCCCTGTCTCACTGTCCCCTCTCCCTCTCTTTTTTCCTTTTGGAGTAATAGACTCATGACATTTTTAAATTCGGTATGTTATAACCCATTATCATTATTAATCTTTTGATACTCAGTGTATCCCAAATTTGGCTGATGAAAGTCCCCTCAGGCAAGCTCCTGGTGTTTTTTTCTTAATTGAGATTTAATTGATACATAACATTGTATTAAGTGTACAATATGATTTGATATATGTGTATATTGTGAAATGATTTCTACATTTAGTTACCATCCATCACCACAATTTTTCTTAATTGAGATTTAATTGATACATGACATTGTATTAATTGTAAGTGTACAATATGATTTGATATATGTGTATATTGTGAAATGATTTCTACATTTAGTTACCATCCATCACCACAAATAGTGACAAAAAAAATTTTGTTTTCCTTTTGATGAGAATTTTTAAGATCTGTGTTCTTTTGACATGACCTCATTAATCTTTGATCGCTTCTTTGCTATCTTTCAAGAGATGCTCCAGGCTCATCTTGAACTTTTCCTGCAAAGTCATGGAATCACCAATTTCTCCAGGAAACCCTGATTTCTTTTTGTAGGAGAAAACATTTAGAAACCTGGAGTCAGTTGTGCCCATTGCTAGCTACTACAGTATCATTTCTAGACCCTTCGGTGAGCAGACCTAAGAAGTGATGGGTAGATGGATGGATGGATGGATGGAGGGATGGATAAGTACATAAGCTGGTAGACCGTTATCATTGCTTAGCACATTCATTGCCGTTACAGGTGGTCCTCACTGTGTAAAAGGAGTAGACTGCACAGGAAGTTTCGTTGTTGAAGCTCAGTTGGCAGCAATGTACGAAGTTGCTCAGAAAGAGCCCATGCCTCTTCCAGGGCTCCGTGAGTGTCCAGGCTGTTGGCCGGACCTCTGTGGCTGGGTTTTCTCTTGCTCAAGACCTGGATTAGATAATATCCCAGGTTACCTCCAAAGGACTGGTTCTCTGAGCAATGTCCAAACCCAGAACCTCCCAGAGGCCATGACTAAGAGGTCAAGAATGCACACAAAGCCCTGGGCCAGGGACTGAATTTGTAAAATAAAGATAATGTGACCTGTTCTGGCCCAGCATTGTTGTAAGGATTTTAAATTGCTAACCAATCTTTCAACACATGTATTACAAAATTCTCTTTTCCACTGTTTTAATAACACAGTTTGAAATATCATTGCTTTATAATCTACTTTAATACATTTCACTAAGGTAACTATTTTATCAAATACTTTCAGGTTATCACTCAGCAATTTTTTGCAAACTAAGATTCTATTTTTTTAAATCTTTTGAAAAAACACTATGTGGATTTGGATTAGGATAGCGTAACAACTGTAAGATGTTTCACCTCCCTCTCAGAAGCAATACAGGTCTCTAAGTCCTATTTATAGTTTTTAATAAAATTTAATGGTTTGTCTTCTTACTTGGAAGGGACACAGACTTTGGAGAGAGATCTCAATTCTAGCTCTGCGGCTCTAGCTGTTTGATCTTAAGCAGCTGTCTTCAATACTCTACTTCAGTTTTATAATCTGAAAAACTGGATGATAATCATATCTCCTTCGCAGCATGGTATTTTAATGAAACAATCTACAGGAAAACGCCTCACAGAGCTTGGAGCATGTCCTCTGTGCTCAGGAAATGTTTCTCTGTGCTCTCATCTTTCTGTAGGTCAGAATCACACTGCGATGGCCGGTGTGAGAGCACCTGGTCTGCAGGAACAGGACAGTGATGGGCCTCTGCAAGGGCCTTGGCTGCTGAATGTCCAAAGAGAAGTGTCATTGTTCAAAGACAGACTTTGCAGTCAGACAGGCCTACACTTGAATCCTAGCTCTGCCACTGCTTTAGGCAGGCTTTCTACCTCTTAGAGCCTCGGGTTCTCATTTGTAAAGTAGAGATAACTGTTTTCCTCGAAGGAATGTTAGCAGCTTAAATAAACTACTATGTATAATGCACTTTGCCAAGATATGGTACACAGTGTACTCATCAAGCAATAATTATGTCCCTCACAAGGCCCGCAGGATAGAGTTTTGAAGTAGGACTCTCTAAAGCAATGTCTTGGTTGCCCTCCCTTGTAGGACATCTACTCAAAGAATTCTGTTTTCTGTGTCACAATTACAGGTTGTAGCTGGGTAGTTATCAGGCCACAGACTGGAATTGCCCTTCACATAGTACCCAGCTGAGCCTTAAGACCCCCTCTTATTTGGGCCACAGACCTATTTCGCGTAGGAGAGAATTCCAGCCATAACTTCACACTTCCAGGCCCCGTGGTCTTTCCTACCCAGGAGGATAGTCCAGGAATCGGTATGGCATAACCTCCTGGTTGGACACCATTGGTTTTCTCTGAGAGGTGGGGCTAATCTTTTTTTCTGGGGGGGGTTCTTTTCAACTCAAAAGACAGACTTGGAAAGTCTCCTAAGAAAAAGTACTCATTCAGACACAGTGGTGGGGTGTCTTTAACCTCCTACTCCCTGGTTCAGTTTGCATTCCCGTTCACCTTTTCTAATCTGGCTTTTAAAAACCCGGCTTTTTGTTTGCTGCTTTGTTGTTGGTCATCGCGAGTCATCGCTGAAACAGGGTGTAGGCCTCTTAGTTGACTTACGCTGTGTCAGCTGTGGATTGGCTCTGGGTCACCCTGGGATCTTGTCCCCATGTTCTCAGGTGTGAGTTGGCAGAGCCCCAAGCCAATGATGGACTAGCTGCCAAAGGGCCCTACCCCAGTCTGGTGTGGACAGAGAATAAGGGAGTCTGCACCTCTCACACTGGGACCCCATGATGGGAAGGAGCAATGATCAGAGGTGGTGAACTCTCATATACCTAGATTTGGATCCCAGCTGCTCCACTGACTCTTAACCCTTCTCGGCCAGTTTCCTTATCTGTAAGATGAACATAACAATAGTATGTCTCACGTGGTGCTTGTGAAGACACTGAATGAGGGAATGCATGTAAAGCATTTAGCACAATAGTACCATTCTCTGTACTTTTCTATATATTTTTATTAAAAATAAATACAATGCCACCAAGTCTTATGGGAAGCTCTTCACACTGTAAAAGTAGGAGGTGTGTGCTCATCAGGTGGCAGCTATTGCCAAGTAAGCTACAGAGTGATGTTTCAAAAGGCTGCATCAGGGATTCTCAAACTTGTTGAAGCTGCCTTTTGTTGCTATTACAACTCTTAGCAGCCTGTGCAGTGGGAAGAGAATGAGCTCTCTGCTTGCTGGCTGTGTGTCCTGAGCAAGTTACCAGTCCCTCTGAGTCTGTTTCCTATCTGCCAAACAGGGAGAATAATGCCTACTTTGTAGGACTGCTATGAGAATTAAAGGGGCCAATGAGTGTAAAGGCCTTGAATGTAGTAAAATGCTCAGTATGTTCATTGCTTCCCTCTCTCAGCCCCTCCCTGCTCTCCCCCTTCCCCCCACTGCAGTGCCACCAGCACCCACTGTGTAGTCAGCAAATATGCAGGGATGTGAGATATGTCATTGCTCTCAAGATCACAAACTGGGTAGTGGTTTTCAAAAACAATTTTTAACACATCCCACAGTGTGAAATACACTTTATATCATGATCCAGTTCTTACAAACATAATGCACCCCTGAAACAAAAGGTTCACAATGATATACATAACTGGTCACAATCCACTGTATTGATTTCATGACACAATCACAATCTTAATTTTTTTCCAGTTTATGAAGGTATAATTTACATACAGTAAAGTTTGCCATTTAGGTGTATATTTATATGAATTTTTACAATCTTTATAGTCATTTGACCACTACTACATTGAGACATGAACTATTTCTATCACTCCAGAATATTCCCTTATGCCTCTATGACCATTCTTCTCCAGAATCCAGCCCCTACCAATTACTGATCTGATTTCTGTCTCCAAAGTTTGACCTTTTCCAGGGTGTTATAAATAGAACCCTATACTATATGACCTTTTGAGGCTGGTTTCTTTCATTTACCAATAATGTTTTAGAGATTCTTCTAATGTAGTGATATGTGTCAGTAGCTTCTTCCTTTATATTGCCGTGTCATGTTTCATCATATGGATGGACAATTTATCCATTTACACATTTTAATTGTTTCCAGGTATGAAAAACTATGAATAAAGGTGCTATGATCATTCGCATGCAGGTTTTTACATGGACATATGTCCTCATTTCTCTGGGATAAATAACTCAGAATGGGACTGCTGGGTCATGTGGAAACTGCCAAACTATCTCCACGGTGGGTGTACCATCTTGC
Source organism: Smutsia gigantea (assembly GCA_032199065.1). NCBI lineage: Eukaryota > Metazoa > Chordata > Mammalia > Pholidota > Manidae > Smutsia > Smutsia gigantea. The sequence continues at coordinate 26,963 of JAVSCE010008114.1, read as the reverse complement.
AGTCTCACCAGCAGTGTATGAGAGTTTCCATATTTCTGTGTACTCACCAGCATCTGCTTTGCCAGATTTTTTATTTGAGCAATTTTAATAGGTATGCAATGGTACCTAATGTGGTTTTAATTTTCATTTTGAGTTGAGTATGTTTTCCTGTGATTGTCATCTATGTATCCTCTTAGGTAAATGTTCAGATCTTTTGCTCGTCTTTTGATTGGGTTGTCTGTTTTCTTCTGAGTTGTAGTGTTCTTTGTATAGTCTGGTTAACGATCCTTTATCATAGATGTGTTTCACAAATACTTTCTCCCAGTCTGTGTCTTACTTTCATTTTCTGAAGTGTCTTTAGAGAAGTTTCATTTGGATCGAGCCTATTTTCTCCTTTTTCTTATGGTTTGTGCCTTTTGTGTCCTATCCAAGAAATCTTGGTGTAACCCAGTCACAAAGATTTTCTCCTGGAAGTTTTATAGTTTTAAAAAGATTTTACATTTACATCTATGATCTATTTTGACTTAACTCTTCATATATGGTGCAAGATGGGGGCCAGGGTTCTTGTGTTGCATTTGGGTGACCAGAAATCTGCATCTTGATAAAGTCGGGGAGGAGGGCCATGTGAAAAGCAGATCGTAATGTAATAGAATGGTGGGCATTACCAGAAATGGCTTGCAAGGGACAGGGACATCTTAAGAGGAGAGCTGTAAATGTAGGGGTGATCTGGGGAGTCTTACAGAGGCAGTGACTCAGGTGAGTCTAAAAGGTAGCCAGCATAGAAGGTGGAGGATGGTGTAAGGAGAGCAAAGACAAGGCAGATGACAGTGTGAGGGTGGGTGCAGTGGTCTGCAGAGTGCCAGAGCATAGATGGCGGCAAGGGGCAGGGTTGGAGGTGAAATTGGAAGACCAAGGTGGTTTGAGCAGGCAGTAGTGCTGCAGGAAGAGCAGTCTGCAGACTGATATGGAAGGTGAACAGAAAGAAGGCAGGGAGCCAAGTGAGGATACAGGGGAGTGGAAATGAGACCAGAGCTCTGGGAGTAGCTATAGGGATGGGTTCACGGAGACAGACTGGAGAAAAATTTTAGGAATGAGGAGGCAGGGCTGCCTCCTGCGTCTCAGGCTCAAGCAGCTGGATGACTGAGAAGAGTTCACAGCAGGTTTGGGGCAAGAAGAATTCTGTTAGCCTTCTGGTATCTGCAGGAGGGACAGGTGGAGATGTCCTGGAGGCAGCTGGGTACACACCAGGGGGCTGCAGCTCAGTGACGATAGTCCATCCCCACAAACCCTCCATCCCCACAAACCCTCCGCCACTCTCGTGCATCCGCTTTCCTCCCCTCCCCCACCTCATGTCATTGTGCCTTTCACAGCGGGACCTGTGCACTGTGATGGTGCACGCAGTGGTACTGCCACTAGAAAGTGGGGCTTGGAGGACTGAGCCGTGTGACTCATGAGTGTGGGGAGAATACCACAGGGAGCACCAGGCCTGCCTTCTAACCAGCCTGCACCCTACCCCCTGTACAGCTCTTCGGGCTGCTCTCCCTGGACTCATGATGGAGCCACACAGCTGGGGCACAGGGCAGGAAGGCAGGTGCTCTGCTGCTTTTGCAAGCAGAGAAATAGGAGTTTGGATACTCACCCAAAGGCCCCAGGTATGTCTCCTGACTCCCTCACCCACAGTGCTTTGATTTCTTCAGCCCTAATGCATAGAAGAGATTCAGGGTCTGTGGCCCACAGAACTTTCAGAAAGAAAGACCAGCCTCTGCTACCTAAGCCTGCTCTTTTCATGAAACTGAGCCACTTCACAGAGCTTGGGCCTTCAATCAAGGAGAAAGACTGAAAACTAGAGTATACAAATTGCCATCTAGAAGGAAAAAGGAGAGCGTGAACTGAGGAAGGAGATGGCTCACTCGTGGGTCCAGCCCCTGCCTGAGCCCTCTGGAGAACTGGCCAGGCCCAGCCCCCAGGCCATGCCCCCTCCCCAGCTGCAGGTCTCTGTGCAGCAGCTGCCTCTCCCTTGGGCCCTCACCCTGCCCATCTTGGGTGCCTCATGGCCCATGTGCACCAGGCTTCTGCTGCTTTCGTGACTTCATCATGGGCTTGTTTCTCTTCAGACACTCCAGATGGTCAATGCCTTTCTGCGATATCAAAGTGCCCATTAGACAGGGAAGAATCGCAAGGGCACTCAACCCCTAGACAGCTGGGTAGCTGAACATTTCTATGTACCTGGCATGGCTTCCAGCCTCTGGGAGGGGGTCTCAATGCAGTCAGTCTCCTCAGAAGGCAGACATGTGGTGAGAGGTGCTCTGGCCTGCTCACTGCCCTTGCTGGATGACTTTGAGGAAGGCCCTCCTCGGACCTGTGTTTTCCCATCTGGACACCAGGATCCATTTCCAACCTACTCCCACAGCTCTTGGCACATCTTCCTTGTCCCTGCAGCCTCACTGCCGCTCATCTTGGTTTCCCTGCCAACCTGGGCTCTTCTCAAGGGCAGTACTGGGGCCAGTTCTCCTCTGTGCCCGCAACACCCAGCATCAGGAAACACTGCTGAATCCATTCCACAGGTTGGTTCTTGGGAAAGTATCATATTGGAAACCGAGAGGGCACATACCCTGCTCTCTAGAACCTTAAAGAAAAGTTAGACTCCAAGATTATGTTGAAGGAGACTAACCAGCCCTAGACTCTGGAGGCTGTGCGATCAGTGGGGGCCTGTGGAGTTTGTTGAGAAGTGGGTAAAGAGCCCTCGGAAAGGGTGCTCAGTGGCAGTCTCACATTTGCACTGAACTCAAAGCAAGTTTCAGAGGAGGCTGGGGAGCCGCGGTGGGAAGAGCAGACTGCTGGGAGCCAAAAGCACCTTCACAGCAAGGCAAGTTGGTACGGGAGCATGAGAGCCCAGCAAAAGGTGTCATTTGGAGTCCAGAGGGCCGAGTGACCTGTTGTGGACCTGATAGATGGCTGGAAATGACACTAATCACAGCCATCTGTCATTGTACATTATCTGAGACAGAGACATAAATACGGCAACAGTGGTACAGCAGAAAGAGCAGTGGGTTTGGAATCAAATCTCAGCATCGGTTAAGTACTTAACGTGTACCAGTTTGGCTAGTAAGCACTTACACAATTCTCTCTCTCATAGGAAGGGGACCTGGGCTTGAATCGTGGCATGGCCCTTCACCTCTCTGAGCATGGGGACTGAACCCTGGCACTGTTGGCCTTATCTGCACAATAGGGATGGATGGTGGTCTGGTCTATGTCAAAAGATATATGGCCGTTATATAAGCAAATGTTTGTAAGAGCAGGTAGGAATAGCATTCAATCCAGGTACATTTTGCACCACTGATTCCAGACCAATTAAAACAATCTCTGGAGGTGGAGACTAGGCTTTGTTGTTGTTTTTTTTTTTAACTCCCTAGTAAACCTTACATGCTTTAGACAGTTTGGAAATTATCACCCACCCACTTGTTCATCAAGTACTAACTTATTTCAACACTCATTGATCTATATTAAGGAGCTGAGAACTATGACTGCCCAGATATTATGGACTGAATTTTTTTGTCCCCCAAATTCATTTGTTGAAATCCAACATGATGGTATAAGGAGGTGAGGCCTTTGGGGGGTGATTAGGTCATGAGAGTGGAGGCCTCCGAAATGGAATTAGTACTCTTATATAAGAGACTCGAGAGCTTTCTTGCCCCTCCTGCCACAGGAGGACAGTGAGAAGATGGCCCTTACCAGATACCAAATCTACCCACACCATGATCTTGGACTTACCAGCCTCCAGAACTATGAGAAATAATTGTTACATAAGCCACCCTGTCCATGGTATTCTGTTATACCAGCCCTAAGACACCAGCTATGGTTGAGTAACGGTCATTTCTCACTTGTCTTCCTCTCTAGGACTACTTGCAGCACCTCAGTCTCCTGCCATGTCTGACCCCATCACACTAAACGTCGGAGGGAAGCTCTACACAACCTCACTGGCAACCTTGACCAGCTTCCCTGACTCCATGCTGGGTGCCATGTTCAGCGGGAAGATGCCTACCAAGAGGGACAGCCAGGGCAACTGTTTCATTGATCGTGACGGCAAAGTGTTCCGCTACATCCTCAACTTCCTGCGGACCTCCCACCTGGACTTGCCTGAGGACTTCCAGGAGATGGGCCTGCTCCGCAGGGAAGCCGACTTCTACCAGGTGCAGCCTCTCATTGAGGCACTGCAGGAGAAGGAGGTGGAGCTCTCCAAGGCTGAGAAGAATGCCATGCTCAACATCACACTGAACCAGCATGTACAGACGGTCCACTTCACTGTGCGTGAGGCACCCCAAATCTACAGCCTTTCCTCTTCCAGTATGGAGGTCTTCAACGCCAATATCTTCAGCACCTCTTGCCTCTTCCTCAAGCTACTTGGCTCCAAGCTCTTCTACTGCTCCAATGGCAATCTCTCCTCCATCACCAGCCACCTGCAGGACCCCAACCACCTGACTCTGGACTGGGTGGCCAATGTGGATGGCCTGCCAGAGGAGGAATATACTAAGCAGAACCTCAAGAGGCTCTGGGTGGTGCCATCCAACAAGCAGATCAACAGCTTCCAGGTCTTTGTGGAGGAGGTGCTAAAAATTGCTCTGAGTGATGGCTTCTGCATCGATTCTTCTCACCCACATGCTGTGGACTTCATGAACAATAAGATTATTCGGTTAATACGGTACAGGTAAAAGGACCCCAGCAACATTGGAAGGGGGACTCCCAAGGAGCATCACAAAAGCCTAGGTCCTGGAGAGTCTCACTGGTAGTCTGAAGTCGGGCACTCTACTAATCTGTATTAATCACCTAGCAGGACCTGATTCCCCCCATGATGCAGTGCACCTGTAGGCATCCACGTGTCCTCTCAACAGAACTACCTTTTTCTTGCCATTTGAAGCTGGAGATGGGCAGTGTTTTACAAGTGAATAGTCTGCCGATGGGTCCTAAAGGAGGCCACAAGAGGGCTTTCTGATTGGACAAAGGAACAGCAGTTTTTTCATGGACTCCAGCTCTCTCTGTACCACTAGGCAGCATCTCACTTAGCTATCTTTAAAAAGAGCCCTTGGAGAGGATGGGGTAAGAACAAAAGGCTCCCTTTGGTTTCCCAGGACATGAAATAACCAGATTCCCATCCTGCCTGCTCCTCGTCCCTAGGATACAGCCAGCACCTTGGACTTGTTTACCCAGAGGCAACCACGTCTGGCTGGCTTGGAAGCACAATGTGATCTCAAAGCTGTGGTTTAGTACTGCAGGGGTAGAGCTGTGAGCTGTCTCATGGCCTAGAGGAGTGAGCACCCAAGCAGGGTTCAGAAATTGGGGGTATCTCCCTTCACTGAGCCAAATCTAGGCATTTTGGGATTTCTGGCTTCATATGAGCTGCTGTCCCTGCAAAGATATGAAAGTAGCTGGAGCTAGTGCAGTGAAAGGCACTTCAGAATACGGTCTGTTACCTGACTTTTGTAATCCTTTCCCCAAGAATTTGAAGTATCATTGAAAGTAGGTCATTTTGAACAAATGTATTATGGACTCTCAGGGTTGAAAAATAAGTCAATGGTCACTTAGTCCTCCCCCACCCCAACACACTGCAGCACATTTGTGCTGAGCACCGGTCCCCAGTACCTTCATGTGATGCGCTATCCCTGTTCACATACCTCCAGCAGCGGAAGCCCACGGTCCCCAAAGCAGCCCTGCATGTTTGGCTGGGGCCAGCTGTTAGCAGGTCCTTCCTTATATTGAGCCAAACTCTGTCCTTCCACTCCCATTTTCTTGTCTTGCTTTCCCTTCCTTCTCATTCAAATGTGTTTTTTCTTTCACTTTGAGAGGCCAGATACTTATTCTGAAAATATTATTACTTGAAGTCAGGATTCCCCTTGGGACTTATCTTCAGAACGCAGGTGAGCCCCTTCCAACCCCAATTCGTGCTGGCCTCATTTGCAAACTCCATGCCACCCACCCACCTTCTCCACCAGCGTGGCTCTGCACAGCTTTTGACCACCTCTGGTGGGGGGTGAGATTCGCTGCCCCCGAGGAAGGGCTCCTGGAGGAAAGAGACCAGGGCCTTGGGGGGCACTGTACATACAGTGAAGAGCCCAGGGTGGTCTAAACATACCATTGCCCTTGGAGTAAGCATCCAGTCCCTGTGACACTGTTCTGAAGGAGGTGGCCTTCCCCAGTGCCATTGTCTCTAGTCATGAGCATCCTGGGGTGAGAGGGCAAGACACCCACGCCACCACTTCCCAGGGGGTGATGAATAGTGCAGGCTTCGAAACTGCACATTATGATTCATTCCTGGAGTGAGTATGGCCTTGGGAGTCCTGGAATCCCCCCCGCCCCCAGTGGGCAGGGGGCCCTCAGGCAAAGCCAGGGAAGCCTAGTGACACAGGCCCCCACAGGAGGTGGGCTGAGGAAGGGGCTTCCCATAGTTACACAGTGTGAGTAGGGGTCCTATATGCTGGGCTTTGGGCAGGGCTGCATCCATTAGGTAACAAAGACCTTTCCCCCTACAGTGGGACTCAGGAGTCCTGACAGCTGCCCCAGGCCACCAGGCCAATGGAAAGCCACTCAGAAGAGCCCCGCTTAGAATAGACAGCAGAAGCTGGAACCATAACACAACAGTTTAAGGAAGAAACATCATAAATTACCACTGCCCCTTTTCCCTCTCCATAAAAATTCTCCTTCTCCATCTTTTTGGTGCTTCTTAATTCAAGCAGCTCTACTTTAGAGAAAGAACATGGCCTGTGAAGCCACTAATGCAAGTCACTCACATCACTGAGCCACCTCCATTTCTTTATCTGTGAAATGGGCTTGACAGTAATACATAACCCTACCTACCTCACAGGGCTGTTGTGAGGATCAAATGAAATAATGTATGCAAGAATACAGTATAACCGATACGTGGTTGTTACTATTTTTCATCTGCTTATAAGGAAAAAACCTGGTCTTGGAGTCAGGCTGACTTGGGTTTGAATTCTGGTTCTATCACTTGCTGTGTTATCTTGGACAAGTCACTGGACCTCTCTGATTTGTTTCCTCATCAGATAACAACCCCACCCCCCAGTGTTATGTGACTTAAAATGAGTTGGTATATATGAAAATTCCTAGCTAGGCCTGGCAGATAGGAGCTCAGTAAATGTTTGCTCTTTCAGGAAGTAATAATGGTGGAGCTTTGTGTGAGGGACACCATGAGAGTCCAATTTAACAAGCCCTTCTGGAGCACTTGGTGTGTGGGCCTGAGGATGGGAAGAGCCACAGAAAGGTTCAGTGTGGAAAAAGCTTAGGGGGCCACACAGTATGCTGTGGGAACTTGGGGAAAGCAAGCTCAGTTCTCAGAAAGGGCTTAATAGATGGTGGAGCTGGGCCTTGGAGGGTAGCCTGGATTGTGACAGAGCTAAGGAGGACACTGTGGGTGCAGGAAACAGCAGCACAAGCAGAGGCCTGGCAGCATGCAGGGCTGGGGGGGTGGGGGTGACTGAAGGAAAGGTGAGCATTCTCGCAGAGCCACAGCGCAAGGGGAGGGATAGATGGGGCAGTCGGCATACTCACCATGCAACCTCTTACTTGGGTGAAGCAAAACTTCAAGTGAGACAGAGCACTGAACATTGCAGGGAGCCCCACCACAGGGACACAGAGTCAGAGTGAGTCTGGACTGGGAGGCAGGGATGTGCTTCTTGTCATAAGTCCCTAACTGAACAAGACCCAACAGTGATCAGTGAGCTCAACTGGACTTATTTAGCCTTTTGCATAGCCAAGAACTTTTTCCCACCTGATGGACAATTCCAGGCACACATGAGCTCTGTTCCTGCCCTAAATGTGGTTCTAGGCATGTGGAGGGATGGTCAGAAAGGATGCTCTAGAGAACCCTAAGGCACCTTGGTATGACCACTTCATGAGGCCTGCCACCAGACAGGTCCCCTGCATACTCAAAGGCCAGCAGTGGCCACCACACTCAGGCACTGCTCTCTATTACCTCATGCCCTCAGCTCTTTGCCCTTTTATGAAGACAAGTCTCGGGAGCTCTGTTCTGCCAGTGGGCCAGAGCTACCTGTGCAGAGGCGGTCGAGCTTGCCCACCGCCACCCCCAACACAATGCCCAGCACAGCCCTGTGGGATAGGATGCAGTCACTGCTTTGTAAACAGCTGTGTGGCCTAAAACAGCTCTTTTGTACCTGTCCTTTGTTCACCCCAAACTTCCAGCTTCCACTTACAAATTACTCCTTAACAGGCTACTGTGAATGGGGGCTTGGCCGAGCTCAGCCTTAGACCAATTTCTCTGCTCAGCCCACCCCTTTCCTAAACTTCGATCTCTCCATGCTGATTGCCTGAGTCTGCCTGTATCCCAGGGGACTCAAGGCTGATGGGGCTCTTGGCAGGGAAATGGGGTCCCATGATCATCTCACAGAGCAGAACAACCCTGATATCCAGCCCATCAAGGGGAGGGGTCCCGGCTTGTTTACAGGCTCCATGGGGTCCTGGGTGTGACAGCTGTCTGCCCAGCCAGCCAGTGACCTCAGTCTCCTTCAGAACTTTTAGGAGTGTAGCACCACGCAGAGAGCCATGGAGACAGCCTAATGACATGCTCATCCCAGTCTGGGCCAGAGAGACCAAGGGGGCCTATGGAAGCCAGAGGACTGCTGAGCAACCCACAGCACCCAGCACCCTACCCAACCCAAAGAACAACAAAACCAGACCTATGGGGCCACTGTCTGCCTCTGGCTTCTGGGTAGGAAGTATGTGCCTAGTGACACGTCTCTGACCTTCACTGCCCCATTTCCAGGTCCCATTTCCTGCCAACTCCCCTGGTCCGCCCACCCCAATCTACAGGACATTTCAAAGCCTTTGTCAACATTTCCCAGTTAGCTCGGCTCTAGAGTGTTCTAGCCCATTCTTATGTCAGGTCCTTCCCCAAAGCCTAGGCTCCCTTTTACTGAGGTGTTGGTTAAAAGCCCAATTGAGTCACATATGAAAATCTTTTGAGATCCTGCCAGCTAAAGACAAAGGTTGATGTGTTGTAACATGGGTATTCCCTCCCCAACCCCAGTTAGTTCACTTTATAAATCTGATATTGGATTTGCTTAATAAACACCCTTTTGCCTGGCACCTTGTGGGTTACCAAGCTCCTTCACGTCCACAGTTCATAGAAACCTTGAATGAATGTGCCATACCATTCCACACCTCTGCCGGGGCTGCCCTTTACTACTTTGTCTTTGTAGCCAACATCTGCTCAGCCTGCAACATTCTGCATAAGTCTTGCCTCCTTGGCTCACCAAGGAGAGTTAGTCCCAACCCCCCTGTACAGCCCTACATCTGAAGAGGACTTTTTGTCATCATACTGCAGCTGTTCACAGGCAGTGTCGTGCTGGTAAATATTTAACAACCAGCTCTCAGGGAAAAGCCTTATTTTGTAGTGTTGGCCAATTTCCATGGTGTAAATACTTGCATCATGGTCAATGTCAAGTCACCGACATGAGGCCACTGATCATCAGGGAAAAGAGGCACACTGTGGGTTCTGGAGAGCCAGAGAGAGCTTGTTCCAGGCCACCTCTGTGTCTCTCACTGAGCTGTGTGTTTGTTGGGGCAGAGGCTCTGTCCTGCTCTTTGTATCACCAGTAACTAGCACACAGAAGATGCTCAATATATGTTTGAGGGACCTTTGCTGCATTTTTACCCCCATGATGTCCTGTCTTGCTCAAACTCCTTCTTGCTCAAAAGTTTTGCTTGAATTTTTTCCTAGAGCACAGGAGAGTCCAGAGTTCCCAGCCATTTACAGACAGGCATCAACCTACTTTAGGAACACAGATTCTGCAGTCATATCGCCTGGAAACAAATCCCAACTGTGCCACTTAGGGCTGTGTAACCTTGGACAAGTTATTTAACCTCTCTCTGTTTCCTTGTATGTTAAGTGGAAATAATAATACCTACCTCAGAGAGTAGTTACAAGGGTTTGATGAGGACTGTATCTATAGCTTTTTGAACAGTGCCTGGAGTACAGTGTTATACTCACTATATTACATATTACTATTATTTTCTGTCTTCTTTTTTTTTTTATTAAGGTGTCATTGGTATATAATCTTATGAAGGTTTCACATGAGCAACACTGTGGTCACTACATTCACCCATATTACCAAGTTCCCCCCCATACCCCATTGCAGTCACTGTCCATCAGTGTAGCAAGATGCCACAGTCACTACTTGTCTTCTCTGTGCTATACTGCCTTCCCTGTGACCCCCCTACATGATGTGAGCTAATCATAATGCCCCTTAATCCCCTTCTCTTGCCCTCCCCACCCCCTTTCCCTTTGGTAACCGCTATTCCCTTCTTGGAGTCTGTGAGTCTGATGCTGTTTTGTTCCTTCAGTTTTGCTTTGTTGTTATACTCCACAAATGAGGGAAATCATTTGGTTTCTGTCTTCATCTTTTAGTGCTGCTTACTTGCCCACTCCCTTAGCATCCCTTGCATAAGCTACATATATTTCCATCTCCTGACCTTTGCCAAAGCCACCCCCATTGCTTGGGGTGTTCCCCCTCTCCTCTCAGTGATCCAAACCCTGTCCATCCATAGTGGACACCCTTCTCAACATTCACCACCCTGTCTCTGGGCCCTTCCTCCTCTGGTCTTCCAGTGTCCTTCCAGTTGGCATCTCCATGGGTCTGAGAATCAGATCTCGTCACATGCTTACTCACATACTCTGTAAAGTACTACCTCAGGGCTGGGATCTGGGAAATCAAAGATGAACCCTGCGCATTTCTTCTCGGGAAGTATGATGAGAGAGACAGGTAAACAAATTCCCATGTGATGGGCAGTGCTAAGGGGAAGTCTGCTCCAGATGGAGGGGGCCAACTTTAGCACAGCTCCTCCATATGTACACCGCTTTACAATTTACAAAGCACTTTGCTTCCTTTTTCTCATTTAATCTTCACAACAAGACTCAGAGAGAAGCAGAACAGGCGGGCCTTTTTTTAATAGATGAGAAAACTGAGGTTCAGAGAGATGAAATGATTTGCCTGTGACCGCAGTGCAAATAAGTACAGCGCCTGGCACACAGTAGGCTCTTGGCTAATTATGACATTTAAGTCAAGTTGAGTGGCCAAGCTAAGGCAAAAACCCAGTCTGCCTTGTCCTTCAGGACTATTTCCATTCAACTGTGAGGACAAGGACAGAACCAGGTTTCTAAGTGCCAGGTCTCTGATCCAGGCTTTTCCACTGATGTTCCAGGTGACCTCTAGCAAATCACTTCATCATCCTGGTCCTGAAAGCTTCCTTGGCAAAATGCAGCAAGTTCAGCTCTACCAACTAGAAGTGTCTTCTAGATGCCAGCACTAGATGGAAGAATGACCTTCCTGGCTCTGGAGCTTGTGAGCAGAGACTAGAAAATTCCTTGATGGGGCTGTCATGGGTGCATCAGGCTCAGGACTGGCCCCATGTGTTTCTTCCCAGACTCTTGTCCTATGAGCATAATACTTGGTAATGGAGCTGTCCTGGGACTTTTTTTATTTTCAGTGTGAAATGATGGAGTCTATTAAGTGCTACTGGAGCTAAAACAACCAGGCAGAGTGGAGTCACTCAAATAGCATGTCACACTTCTGACACTCACCTGAGTGGAGTGGGGAAGCTTTTTTAAGAATGAAGCTCACTCCACTGAAATGTAGTGCCCCCATCTCCTTAGAATAGGAGACAGTTTAGACAAGCTGAGTGCCCCCCCATCATCGTTCCTGAGCAGAGAGAAGAGCTCCCTTACTTGGCTGGTAAGAGAGAGGACTGTCAGAGTATGACACTTATTGGCTGTTTTTTGGCATAGAACCTAAGAGTGTTGTGCTAGAAGGAAACTCATAACTGACCATCAAAGGTAAAGAGGAAAGGAACTGGCTTTGTGGTAAGCAGATGAGTCCAAATCCTGGCTCTGCCATGTGACCTTGGCAAGCACCACCATCTTGCTCAGTCTCAATAACTTCATCTATTATATGAAGTGGGGATAAAAATACATGCATTATCCACCTCATGGAGTGATTATAAGGGTTAGGTGAGAAAATGTGTGGAGAGCACCTGGCATCCTCCTCTTTGCTCTCTGTACTCCTGGCTCTCCACACTGGACAGAGCTCTCTCCTAAAGCAGGGACCACCTCTCATGCCTCTACATCCCTGGCCTTCAGCACCCTGCCTCCAAAGAGAGTGCCTCAGTTCATGTTTGTGGATGGAATGGCTGAACTACACTGCTTTACCATGAGGAAACAGGTCCAGAGTGATGGACTTGTCCCAGTTGCACAGCCAGGAAGAACCCCAGAACCCCAGGCTCCCAGCTCTCTCTCCCATAGACTGTCCTGTGAGTACCACATTTGGCAAAGCCCTCTGCACAGGTTGGAGCCTTTCTTCTTTCAACTTCTTGGTAGGTGAGTAGCAGCCAGAAGCTTGGAACCAGAACACAGGTCTAATGGGCTCCAAAGCTGTGAGCCCATTTTATGAGGCCCACCAAAAGTTCAAGTATTCAAAGCACCTTTTTAAATCTGTTTCCCAGCCATGAGTTTAGGTAGTTTTGCAAGTGATGAGTCTCCACGGGGATGATGCCCCACCACCCTACTTTCCCGACACTGAACAATGGCCAAAATCTGAGGCCAAAGGCCAAATGGCCTTGCCTGCTCCCCTTTAGGAGCTATTTGTTGCCAAAAACAAAGAAACAGGACACACTCTCATTCATCAATTCTGAGGCACATATTTTTTCAGATTCTAGCATCTCTGAAAACAGGATGAGACTTAACAATTGATAGTATCTTACGATTTTAATTGATAGCATTTATTCTTATGGGGTAGAACATAAACTTGTGTCTGGAAATCATCTTAGATTAAAGAAAATCCAACATTAGTCAGAGGGGTAGCACGAGGTTGGCAAGCACCACAGGTCTGTGCACTGCTTCCCTGGGCTATGTAGACCCTTGGGGCTCACTTCCGTCTGAACTCCCTGCCCCTGGCCCAACACCCTTATTTCCCCAAAAGGGAAAATGGCTGGGGCCACAAAGCTGGTCAGTGGCAGGGCTGGGTCAACTTCCTGTGGTCTGGACCTGCCTCTCCCCACCTCCCTCCCCAGTAGCCAGCAAAGGGCCCCACTTTGCAATGCTGAGTGATAAGATTAACAATAATGGCTAATACTTATGAGCACTTATGAGCCAGCAACATTCTAAGTATTTTATTGTTATTAACATTCTTAATCCTCACCAGAGCCCTGTGAGACAGGAACAATTTATTGTCCCCATTTAATAGGTGAGTGTTGTGGGATAAATTGTATCCCTCCAAAATTTGTATGTTGAAGTTGTAACCCCCAATACCTCAGAATGTCATTGTATTTGGAGTCTAAAGATGTAATTTTTTTAAATAATTTATTTTGGATCATTAATCTACAATTACATGTGCAATATTATGATTATTAAACTACCCCCTTCATCAAGTCCCCCCCACCAACCCCATTACAGTCACTGTCCATCAGCATAGTGAGATGCTATAGAGTCACTACTTGTCTTCTCTGAGTTGTACAGCCCTCCCCGTGCCCCCCCAACATTACATCTGCTAATCATAATGCCCCTTTTTCCCTCTTATCCCTCCCTTCCCACCCATCTTCCCCAGTCCCTTTCCCTTTGGTAACTATTAGTCCATTCTTGGGTTCTGTGAGTCCGCTGCTGTTTTGTTCCTTCAGTTTTTTTCTTTGTTCTTATACTCCACAGATGAGTGAATTAAGTTAAATTAGGTCATGTGGGTGGGCCCAACCCAGTATGACTGGCGTCCTTATAAAAAGAGGATATTTAGACACTACAGACAGCTGAGAGAAGATCAGATGATGTGAAGACAGGGGAAGAAGTCAGCCACCTGGAAGCCAAGGAGGGAAGCCTCAGAAGACTCCAACCTGTCAATACCTGCATTTTGGACTTCTAAAACTGCCAAACTGTCAGAAAATAAATTTCTGTTGTTTAAGCCACCCAGTCTGTGGCACTTTGTTAGGGCAGCCCTACCAAACTGGTACAGTAAGGAAACTCAGGCAGAGAGAAGCAAAACAGCCAGGAAAAGGCTGCGAGAAGACTCTGTAGGGCAGGCGATCAGCTCGATCACCCATGCTCCAAATGACCGCCCCCACGAGAGAAGTCCTATGGCTCTAACCCAAAGCAAAGCCACTCAAGGCTGCTCCTGCCTCTCAGCCCCCAGGCAGCCTGCACAGACAGATGGGCTCCTGGCAACTTGTCTGTCTTGGATTCCTCCAGCTGAGTGTGGTGCATGAAACTGGGATGTACCACAATGGTGGGGTTGAGAACAGAAAACACACACACACACACACACACACACACACACACACATGCCCATACACACCCCTTGTTTCCAGGATTCTTGTCTTCTAGAGCACTGTTCTTTCTGCCTCTTCACACTGCTTTGGAATCACACCATAGGCAAACACAGTCTGATGTTCAACCTGGCACATATCCTGTCATTAAAACTCCAGTGCCAAGCAACAGCTACCACTGGCCAGGCACCATGAGGAGCATTACCTATATGATCTCATTTAATCTTAACAACAATATGAGAGGTCACTATCATAATACCTACTTACAAGTGAAGGCACTGAGGCCCACATAGAGTAAATGCCCCAAGGGAATAAAGCCAGAGAGCGGCAGAGCTAAGGTTTGAGACAAAGTCTGTTTGATGCAGAAGCCCAGGGCCATCAAGTTGCAAGACTGCAGGGGCTCTATTCACACAAACGATAGAATACAGTATGACTTCTGTTCCTTGGAGTTCTACAGCCCCCCATCCTGCAAGGCTCCCCTTTTCCCCTTTTCCCAATCTCCTAGTATGTCTAATCTCAGGATGTAGCTGTCATTTCCTCAGCCCCTTGTGGGACGGGCACCGTTAGGCCTGGAGGCACAAACCTGAGCCTGTCCTCCAGTCCCCACTGAGGAAGACAAGCAAGGAAACACATGAGTTCTACTGCTGTGTTAGAAGGGCAATGGTGAGAGGGGTGAGGGGCAGCTGAAGAACTAGGGAGCATGCAGAAGAAACTGGACAAAGACTCCTCTCCAAGGAGGACACCCTTCTGAAGGGTACTCAAGGATGAGTGAACATTTCCTAGGCAGACAAGGCAAGGAAGGGCCTTTTTAGCCACAAAAGACATCATGTGAAAATAATAATAGCTAATACTGATTAAGTCCTCATTATGTAACAGGCACAGGACTTGGATTATTTCACTCAGTCCTCACAACAACCCTACACCATAGGTACCACAAACAGTTTTACAGATAATGAAACTAAGGCCTAAAGTGGGTGATTTACTTGCTCATAATCACACTTCTTGTGAGCAGAATTCCTACACTCATCTGTTGTCTCCAAAGCCTATGGTCTCACCACTACCATGTCGCTTTGTACAGAAGCCTGGAGTTGAGAGTTAATAAAAGAAGCTCAATGCTTCCTTAATAATTTCTCTAACTTTTTCAACTGTGATTAATAGTGATCAGCTCTTTCTCCAAGTTTTTTCACACACTGGGACATGGAAGACTTGTTTGGCAGTGATAAGGCAAGAGAAATGTGCCCAGAGTTTGTTTGGAAGCTTCTAGGATCTTTGTGATATTTTCAATATTTTTTGCTTTGCCTTAAATAAAATCCAGACAAACTAGAAAACATTTCCTCTCCAATGGCCCCACCATTTCAAGAAAAGAGAGGAAGATCCATTTAGTGAATTCTGTCCAAGTTGACTTGGTGCCCTGCTGGCCGGAGGCCCCAGCTGCAGTTTTGCGTGTTTTGTTCTGCTGTTTTTGAGGACTGGGTCAGCAAAATACAACCCAGGATTGTTTGTCTATTTCACCCTGTTGCCTCATGACTACCACACAAGGCCTGCCAAAACTCACTCTCCCACCAGCACTCTCAAAGAAATCCTCTTTGCGGTGAAACAAAACAGAATTAAGAAAGGCTCAAAGATGCATGAAGGCTTTTCCCAAACATTCCATGCACAGACAGGTGGTTAGTGTATGAGAGAGGGGCTAGGGATTAGAAGTCCTGGGGTCTGGCCTTTGCTCTTTATTCTCACTTGCTCTGTGATATGGACAGGTCCCTCAGCCTCTCTAGACTTATTTTCTTATGTGTGAAACAGTGGGGTCAGCTACTCATTCAATAAACATGAATGAAGGACCCCTGTGCTGAGGGTTGGGGATTCCAAGGCATGAGATGTGGTCCCTGTTTCAGGAGAGCTCCCAGTCCAGTGTTGGGAGCAACTAGGAAAGAGAGCAAAGAGGAGAGAGGGGTAGCCTCCCTCCCTGGTTGGAGAGGCAGGTGGGGTCAGGGACATGATATCTAGGCTGGACTTTAAAGAGTAAGTAGCGCTTGCTAGAGCCAGTAATTGGGGAAAGAATTCCAGCAGAGCCCAGGCTTAGCGACTAGAATGAGCAAGGCTGCCTCTGAAACAGGCACTAGAGGTGGGTAGCTGGGAATGGTTGAGGGTCTAGGTAGACTGCCTGGCTTCAAGTCCTGGTTCTACCACTTGCTGGCTGTGAAGGTATTTCACCCCTTTGAGCCTAATTTTCTCATCAGACAACTAGGGATAATAGTTAGACTTACCTCACAGTGGTCTATATGGATTAGATGAGTCAATGCATATAAAACATTTAGAACAATATCTGGTACCCTTTATACCCTCAATGCATGATAGTTATCAATACTGCTATTATTCTCTGTAGAGAGTTGAGGCTAGAGACCAGCTAAAGTCTAGGTGAAGGGTATAGACTAAAAGGAACCCAGGAACCAGACTATGAAGGGTTTTGTGTGTTAGGTTCATTCAATTCAATCACTGAGGGCTTCCTGTGTATCTGGCCCTGGGATACAAACATACCCTGCCTCTAAGTTAATGCCACAGGGAAAGGCTGCCAGGCATTGTTGAGGGAGGGAAGCAGCTGAGGTTAAATGCAGCAGAAGCAATCCACACAGGTATGTGACTTTCATCATCATGCAGTCATTATATAACAGAAAAGGGACCTGTATTCAAATGTGGACAGATAGCCTCTCTTCTTGTAATTCCAAGTGGCACAGCCGTGACCAGACATGGGCAGTTAACAAGACCTTCCCTAGGGCTCGAGGTATGGCAAAATGGAAATAAATGTTAAGAACAACATGAGTTAGATCACCTTCAGAAGGGCAGGTCTACTCCTCTTCAGCTTGGAACACCCTGTGGGAGGTCTCACTCTGTGTGTATTGGAGGCCATTTTCTACCCCCACGCAAAGGACCTATTCGTCACGTGGACTGCTCCAAGTCCCAAGCCCCAGAAACAGACCCAGAGAGATAGGTGGTCTTTCCCTCACCCTCTCAGGCATATCTTTCACATTAATTACCTCTCTTGTACTTCACTGGTCTTTCACAATTGTCACAAAGAATCATTAGCTCCTTAAGGAGAGCCTTGTCTGTCCTTCCCAAGGACATGACCTTATCTTCTGGCCTCAGGATATCCATCCCTTGGGAAATGACATGATAAACTGATTGTCACAGAGGCTGTTGATTGTCCCACAGTATCCATTTTGCCCTACTTCTTTCAGTAACAGGAACTCGTGAATTTTAGCAAGACACTTGTCCACCCAGAAGAAAAATCATATGGACATCTGACTAAAATCTGATCAAAAGGATGTAGGAGAAGTCATGTGGGTAACTTCTGAGACATGTCCCCAGAGATTCCTCTTACCCTTAGATTGGTTCGGTTCTCCTTCCAGGGGCCAAAGCTTTGTTCTGAACCCGTTTCCTTGCCTGGGTCCAGAAAACTGTCTAGCTTTATCAGTCCCTCTGTCTACATTCTGACCCCTGGACCCATCTCCCCAGTTGTAGTAGGTTAAGGACAACTTCCCTGGTACAAAGATGTTTCTTGTCACCTATTATGGTATGAGCCATACAGGTGAGGTATTTTTAGTAGGAATTGGGGAAGCTCTTGGACATGCCTCACTGAAGTGGTGCCTAGGAAGTCCAAACAATTCTGGCAAATCTGGCATTAGGCAGTTATAGCCTTTGCTGCCTGCATTTCCCAGGTGTTATGTAGGCAAATTACTGGAAATCTTTGATTGGTCCTCATCTGTCCCCTAACTTACATTCAGGATTTATGTAACGATGGGGTTCACCCCACTCTTCCTATGAGGTCTGCTGCAGCCTGGAGCCATCTGGGAACTTTCAGTGTTCATGGACTTCATGGGAAGGGGCATAAGATGCTAAGGGCTCATGGGATTAGGTGTGATAACAATCATCTCCAAAGGGGCTGGGGCAAGGGAAGCATTAGCAAACTCTGGCATTCTCCTCACAAGGTGCCTATCATGAAATGTGGGTTGTCATGGCAATAAAGGTTTGGGAGTTTACGCTACCAAGGGCTGGGAAAAGATTGTGTCATGTTGCAATAGAAGATGAGATATTTAAGACATAGACAGTTTGATCAAAATATACCCCACTGAGCTCAGTGGGAGATATCCAGAGGTTGTGCCTCTGATGTCATTAAGTATCATGAACCCAATTTAATACAGGGTACTTCCTCATATTATCCTCAAGACTCCAAGGGGTCAAGTCTTTTCAAAAGGGGCTCTTAATGAGGGAAAACATTTTCCACTGCAGATACTCCTATGACTGTGTCCAGCCACAAGCTCCAATTTGGACCCTAAATGCCAGTGCCACCTCTATTCAAACTAGTATTATTATGTTCCACAGAGAGATTGTCCCGTCTATACCCCACCCTCCTCTCCACATCTGTCTACCAGCGAGACTTCTGTATGTCTTCTGGTCAGGCTCAGGAAGCTATAAGAGAGCCTTTACATATGACCTTCATTCATTCTCTATTCATTCCAATGTGCCAAATCTTCCCAGTTCTTTAAGATCTAGCTCAAATGACCCCTTCTCTAGGAACCTTTCCTTAGTCCACCCCCACCTCAAGCTTCTATTGTTATTATTATAACATTTCATTAAGCCCTCACAGAGGGCCAGGCACCATGCTGTTATTTAAAAACATAATCATTCACTGAATCCTCACAATGACCTTCTGAGATAAGTGTTATTTTCTCTGTTCTATGTAGATGAGAAACTGAGGCTGAGAGGTGAAGTGCCATGCCCCAGATCAGAAAGCAGGTAAGTGACTGACTCAGAATTTGAGTTCAAGTGCAACCACTAACGACTGCACTGAGCTGCCCTCACTGAAAGTGAGCACTTAACTTCTTGGAACTGCCCTGGCTCTGTACTGGACTCTCTTAGGGTGGGATACCATCCTGATCCACTCTAGCTCTTGACAGCTTAAGGTTCTGGGATCATTAGAGAGGGTAGGAAAGGGGACACAGGGCCTTCCTTCTTGGTGGCTCTCTGTTGCTGGGTTCTTTTCTAAAAGAGTACACTCCCCTGACCCCACTCAGCCCTTTACGCAAGGTGCAGCTTTAGAATTCCTGGACTCAGCTTCTGAATATTGATTGTTTGCAGGAGCAAGTCAGCAATTTGTAGTTTCCCGACAATGGCTCTGTGTTCTATTATAGAAGTGGGCTTGTTTGCATTTCCATCATCAGGCAGGGCACAAGCCCAGGATCTGGTCTACCCTTTTGCCTGATGACCCAGAGCTATTCTATGGTCAGGTCATCTGCCCCAACCATCCAGAGAAGAAAACACAGGACAGGGCAGAAGACTCAGCTCTGCTATCAGAAAGATAAAACCCAAACAGAACTGGAGCTCTTGTCCAGAGAGGACATTATCATCATGCCTGTTCTTTTAAATGTGCATTTTAGTACTTTAAAGGGAAAAAAGTAGGCTTAAATCCATGGTGGCAGTTAGATAAGGGGTTATGGAAACGAGCACCCTCAGATGCTATCAGTAGAATGCAAACTGCTGTGATCTTTTTGAAGAACAAGTTGGTATTGTTTATTGACATTTCAAATACACAAACCCTTTGATGTAGCACATCCAGTTCTAGAAATTTATCTTAAAGATACTCTCATACATTATGCAGAGATAATATGTACTAAGATGTTTACTCTCATATTATTTATAATAGCAAGAAATGTTAGTAATCTAAATGACCATCAATTGGGGACTTTTTAAAAAATTATTATTTATCCACACAAGGGAACATTTTACAGCCATTTTTTTTAAGTAGATTTGTATGTGTCAAAATGGAACATCCTCCAAGATGTACTATTAAATTAAAATTGCAAGATTCTTTGGGGGGAAGAGGGGAGCTGTCTGTGAAAAAAAGGTGTGTGGGGGTGTGTGTGTGTACATATATAGAAGAAAATTCTGGGAAGATAGAAGGAAACCATCAATAATGATTACTTCCAAGGAAAAGGCTGAGATTATGTTGTAGGCTGGAGACTAACTTTGCAATGACTACCAGTTTGGACTGGTTTGGGTTTTTTTCCCCAGGTACTTATATTACTTTTATTTTTAAAGTATCCAGTTTGGAAAAAAAATTTTTCTTATCCAAACAAAACCCTGCTCTTCTAAACTGCTGCAAAGACCTCCTCACTTATTCCCATATACTAAGCTGCTACTGTATTAAGAGCTATGCTCTGCTTTATGTAAAGTTCTGCTTTACCTATATTTTCATGAGGTAAGGATCAGTATCTCAATTTTACAGCTGAGTAAACAAAGACTTAAGAAAATTAAGTAACTTCCTGTGTTGGTTAGTTTTATAAGCCAAGTTGGCTAGACTATAGTATGCAGATATTTAATTAAACACTAAATCAAATCAAAGTGTTGCTGTCAAGTTATTTTATAGATGTGGTTAACATCTACAATTAATTGACTTTTAGATAAAGGAAATTATCCTTGATAATCTGGATAGGCCTCATACAATCGGTAAAAAAGGCCTTAAGAGCGAAAACATGGGCGTTCTGCCAAGACTTAATTTATAGCAGGCTGTTGGAGTTTATTTATTTATATATATTTTTTTGCATTATACAGGTGGCACACACACATATTCATGTTTCAAGTGAAAATAAATTGGTACAGAATCTCCATAGCTGTGCTCTCCACACAGCAGCTATAGCGAGCCTTTCAAATGTGAGATCACATCTCAGAGAAAGAACCAGTGCTCATAAGTGGCCCACAGGGCGCTACATGCTCTGGCCTGCCCCCTCTGTCTCACCTCATCTTCCTCCCCCCTCACCTCAGTTGCTCTGTGCCCTAGAGCTGGCCTCCCAGTGAACACACCACAGGGCTCTTGCACATGCTCGTTTCTCTGCCAGAACCACTCTCTACTTCCATGTCCCGGTGGCTCACTCTCCCAGTTCCTTGAGGTCTCTGCTCAAACATCCCTTAATAAGAGGGTCTTCCCAGACCATCACTGTAAAATAGCCCCCTCACTACCCGTATGCTTTCCCCCCTTAGCCCAGTTTAATCTTATGACATTTATCATCATCTGGCTTATTACATATTTGTCTGTCTGTCTTTCCCACTAAAATATAAGTTCCCTGAGAGAATATAAGCTCCATGCTTTTTGTTGTTGTTCATACTGTGTTCTTAGTGCCTGAGACACCAGCACATGGTAGGTACTCAATAAATGTTTATTGGGTAAATGGAGGAGTTGATGAAGATATAGTACAAAGTAAGAATTTCTCTCCACTCTCGTATATGCTCACTCCTATTCCACATTTCTCAGTTCTTAGCACGGTAACAGTATATCCTTCTAGAAATTTTTCTTTGCCTATGCAAGGATACCTAGAGGCTTCTGCTTCTAGTTAGGATGTAGAAAGGTGTGAAAAACCTTTGGGCCTGGGATGCAATAAGAATAACGTGGGAAAAAACCCCATAATTCTCCATGGGACTAGCAAAAAGTCATGGGTGCAAAAACACCCTGATGAGCTATATTCTAGAGAAATGAACCCTTCTAGGCACCGCAGAGAACTCTAGTCCCCATCGTGGGGAGTGGGCAGATAGAGTAGATGTAGAAGCAGGGAGTTTCCCCAAGGAGATGCTTTGTGAGCCATCTGGGAGGATGACTTAAGTGCACCAGGCCAGAGAAGGGGTTGCTGGAGTTGGGAGTGGGGTCGGCATCAGTGAAAGTGTGGCCTGGGTATGGAAAGGAGTGGACCTGCTAAGCACAGAGAACTGACCAGGAGAAGTCAGTCGGGCCGCAGAGAGCAGTGTGTGCTGGTGGGAGGGGTTGGAGCCTGGAAGCCCATTGGGTCTGTCAGAAGACATAAGCCACGCCAGGAATTTGAATAGGGATGATTTAATATAAAGAATTCCTACTACATAAAAGGTGGTTCACCAGTGAAAGAGGTAAAGGAGAACTGGAACGTAGTGACTGCAGAGAACACTCACGTTCCCTGAAGCTGGAGGAAAGCAAACAAAGAGGGGACTCGAAACTCAGAGGAAAGGCCCCTGCAAGGCGAAACTCCGGGCCTCTGGGGAGGCAGGGTGTTGGACACGTGCTGGAGAGCACCTGCTGCTGAACCAAAGAACCACCAGCCTCTGGCCTCCCTCGGACGCACCTGACGCACCGCCAGGATCCCTGCAGGCTCATCTCCTTGCTGCCAAGAAGAAAAACAAAACGCTGGGAGAAAAGTCCCTTCTTTCTTTTCCAGATTCGCAGTGCCTCCCCAGTGCCCTCTGTTGGCAGGGCTTAACATGGAGCTGACTGGCGAGTGGGAAAGGTAGTCGGAAGAACCCAGCCCCTGTATCAGAGAGTGAGGCAGAGAGCTGGGCTGCTGGCTCAGCAGTGATCAATTAAATCGTGGCACAAAAATACATTGTAAAAACACACACAAAAAACAATACATTCATCTCCTGCTTTCTGCATTGTTTTGCTGAGATAGCACTGGCTGAGGAAGGGCTGGTGGGCAGAGAGAATGACATAGCTTCAAATGTCTCCTGGGTTTGGGATTCTGGGGGGCCCGTAAGAGCTGAACTCAAAAGTAAACAAAGAAATAGAGGACACTGGTTGGGGGCTGGGCAAATCACAGCTAAACTCAGTCTCAATAAAGCTGCAGCTCAGTTCAATTGGAAGTAAACCTGAGGGCCTCCTGACAGAGGAAAGGGCTTGCAAGTAAATAAATAAAACTGAGCAAAAAATAACTACTATAAATATGTTAAATAATTTTAAGAAAAAGATAGATATTTCAGGAGAGAAATGGAAACTGGAAACAAGTGGAAATTCTGAAACTGAAAAATAAAATACAAGACATAAAAATGAGTGGATGGCATGTGTGGGAAGGGCACAGAGTGGGGATGGGCTGGGGCTGGAGGACCCATAGGGTGCCTGCCTCCCTTCCCTCCTCCTGAGGGCATCTGGATTCCTTTCCACGTCCCCGGTGGGCTGGGCAGAGTAGATCCCCAGGAAATATTTGTCAAATGACTGGAGGGACAAGCCAGGGGGAAAAGGTCTGTTTCTGGCCATTGCTTCCCTCTCAGGGGCTAAGAAGGTGCCTTTTGGCTCTGGCCTTGTCGTACCAGCAAGCTCTGAGGCCGCCAGGCCGTGCAGGTGTGGCCCTCGGGGCGGACAGGTGGGACCTGCCGGCCGCACGTCTCTGGTGGGGTGATGCAGGGACCGCACTGCACAGGGTGACGGGGAGCCCTGTGATCCTTGGGGATCAGAAGCAAATTAGGGCTGCGTTTCCTTCTCTTTCTTAGAAGCTAGGGAAAAAACACATGGGGGGAAGCTTTCCTCTACTGCTTGGTCCAGGCCTGCTTCCTTCTGCCTGCTGTGCTCACGGACCCGGGGAGGGTCTGCGTTCCTGATCTTTGAAGACCCTCGGATTTTTCTTTGTGAAGTCAGGGTGAGAGCGAACCCGTGTGCAGTGACTGCAGGGACAGGTGGCGGACGGGGCCAGGTCGGCACCGAGCACCCCGCCTCTCCTCCCAATGCCAGGTGTGAGTCGCGGCTTCACCCCGTGAGTTGGACATAATCTAAATGGGACACAGGGCTACGTGAGGCCCTGCCGGCAGATGGGAGGAGCGAGGTATTCTCTGGGTGCGTGCGGGTCTATAACAAGAAATGATTTGGTGTGCCTTGTGTTCGGAGGCCCTGCAAACAGGTTGGTTGCAAAACAGAGTCTCTATCCACTCTGTTCTTTGCAGCAAGAACGGAAGAAAATAAGTATTTGTTTGGGAATAGCAGTCATTTATTTCACCCGGGGCTTTCCAGACTGCAGTGGGCTCTCGTGGGCATTTCTCACCCAGTCCTCCTGGCAGCCTGGTGACACCGCGCTAGCAGGTGTGGGTGTCTGACAGGCTGGGACACGGGTGCCTAATAACCACACAGCTACTCCACAGAGACTCAAGGCCAGCTTCCCCGGCCCCTCAACCACAGAAACATGGTCCTTGTCTGTTGTGCAAGCAAAGCTCTCAGCTACCAAACACGGTATAAAGAAATAAAACCAGTTCCAAGATAACCAAGCACTTGCTCTTGCCTTTCACCTTTAAAAGGCACTTGGCACAACTTGTGCCAGTTGTGAGCATGTCGGTTCCTGGGTTTTCATACTTGCTTTCCTCCGACCGCTGTACCCTGCACAGGTGGGTCCAAGGTGTGTGTCTTTCTTAGGCAATGAGGTCTTGGCGGGCAAACCTGAATTGCTACATCTTGTTACATGGCACTGATACAGTGTCGTAGAAGCGTCTCTGTTTTACAAAGAGTGTCATGACTGAAGACATCCTGGTTATACGTTTCTGCACTTCAGCCTGAATAAGTGTACCTGAAAATTTGTGAGAACTGTCTGTGTTGGCAAGGGAGCTGCCTGAGGGAGCTGTGGGGAGTTCACTACTCGCCCGGGCTGATGGGTGCAATGCCGTGCTGTGAGGCATTGCCTCGGAGACTTGTAATTTGTGCTGTTTGAATCTTGTTTTATTGTTGAGGCTTTCGGAGTTTTTCTTAGCAAAATATTTTAAAGGGATCTAGGTCTCCAGTTGGTTTCTATTACAAAGAAGTCATCTTCAAAAGAGAGTTTGCTTTGGAGATAAAGACTGAACTAGAAACAAGCAAATTGCCCCACCGCCAGCGCTTTCTCAGAACTAAATGTAAAGTATAAATAGGGAACAAAACAGGAAGTAGTGGTTTGCAAAAAAAGAAAGACATAGTTGTAGCTGCCCTAAAAAGTGCCTTTTCTTACACCATAGAGGTGGTTCAGTGACGAGTGACAATCACTCGGCTCCCCTCCCAGCAGGGACACGCATCCCCCAGCCAGCTGCCTTGAGGCTCCCAAAACTGCCCTTTAACAACCTTTTATGAATATTTGGGTCTGTCTGCACATCGTGGACACTGGCTAAACAAGTGTGCTTTCTATCCACGTGGCCCTCCCATGCTCAGCACCTTTACCACCTAAAGACACCATCTCCTTGTATCCTACACGGACGGGGTGCTGGGGCTGGAGGGTCCACTCCCTCTTGCTGCCCTAACCTGCTCACTGCTGGCTCCCCACATGCTCCCCAGGGCTGGCCCTGGAGGCAGCACGCAGAGGGCCCTGGGGTGGGATCCGAGCTGTGCCCCCTGATGGGTGGTCTCGTGCAACCTCTCTGGGCTTCAGACCTCCATCTGTAAACTCAGGACAAAGTGCTGACCTCGCAGAGCTGTGACCGCCGACAGAGACGAAGTAGGCGAAGGGCCATGTGGGCCGCATGCAGCGTGTTGCTTCTTGCCGGGGCGGTCTTGGTGCAGGAAGGTAGCTCCGTGCAGAACCTAGAGGCGCTCGGCTGGATCCCGCTGCCTCAGTGCCAGGGCAGGGGCAGCCTGGGAGAGGGGCCGGGTCGCTGATGGTTACTCACTCATTCATTGTTTATTATAAATATCTGTTAAGTCCCTAAGACATGCCAGATGCTGAACCAGGCAAGACACCTTGACCAGGACAGCCCCCCACACTCCAGCAGAAGCTGACGCCTTTTGGGGAGAGGACAGATTTCGCTCTTGAAAATCTGAGTGGAGCTCCAGTAAGGCCACCTGCCTGACTCCAGCCTTAGAGGAAACGGTGAGTCGGGGCACCAGGCGAGAGGCTTCTGAGGAGACCTCCTGTCACTTACTGACCTTGAATTCTCCCCCTGCCTTTGGTTCAGATTGGAAAACAGGTCGGTTTCATCATTCTGCTCAAGCCCATGGGGGCCTCCCAGAATGAGCTCGGGTAGTCATGGGAGAAAACTCCAGGGCCACACACAGGGGACCCTTCAGTGTGGGTCAGTCCCCCAGGGTGGTGGCGAGGGGGGCGGTGCAGGCGCTCAGGGAGCATGGGCTGCCAGGGCCTGGTGAGGGCAGGTGGAGAGGAGCGGGCAGGCCTGCACTCTCACTTGGCCTTCAGTGTCCTGCGGCCCCCACGATTCTCAGCCCCACAGGACCTCTTCTCTCTGAGTCCCTGGGCTCTTCGGTCCTCGCCCTGGGCGTACGAGTTGGAGCACTGTCCTCCCATGTCTCCCTAACTGTCTCTTCTTCCTGACTAAGGGTGTAGGGGACCAGCTCCTCCATAGCACCAGGAGCTCTGCCTCCATGGAGGCCACACAGACAAGGCCTGACCACAGCTGACCAAATCTTGCAGAGTCCCTGCAATCCTTGGGGAAGCTTGTGAGGGGGTGCCAGGGCCGTTTGCCACTTGCCTCCCCATCTGCCCAGGGGGACAGCTTCCCACTGCCTCCTGGGCGCTGATGAGCTGGGAGGCCTTCGCTGGGCCCTCCAGAGGGGACAGTGGCAGTCTAGGAGACAGCATCCTGCAGCGAGAGGGCTCCTTAGCCCCAGGGGGCCACACCTCCCGTACTGCAGTCATCTGGCCTCTTCTGTTTCTGTGTTGTCCCGTGGGACAAGGAACGCAGGGAAATTGGCACTCTGCTTGCTTTTGCTGTCTGTGTAAGTCAGAAACCGTCTGAACTGAACAGAGTCTCTTTGCTGGCTGAATCTGTCAGCTTTGCTCGCTAGGGAGTTCTGAGACCTAAGCCTATACGGACAAGAGGGTGGAGGCCCAGAGAGGCTGTGCCTTGTCTCCGTCTCTCAGCTATTAGGGCTGAGCCAGACCCCTATGTCCAAGGTCATTTCCACT
>JAVSCE010008112.1:0-24844 GCA_032199065.1 Smutsia gigantea | reverse complement strand
AGAAATCAGAAAAACAATTCCATTCACAATTGCATCAAAAAGAATAAAATACCTAGGAATAAACCTAACGAGGAAGTGAAAGACCTGTACTCTGAAAACTACAAGACACTCCAAAGAGAAATTAAAGAGGACACTAACAAATGGAAATGCATCCCACGCTATTGGCTAGGAAGAATAAATATTGTCAAAATGGCTATACTACCTAAAGCAATCTACAGATTCAATGCAATCCCTATCAAACTACCAACAGCTTTCTTCAATGAACTGGAACAAATAATTGTAAAATTGATATGGAACCACAAAAGACCCCGAATAGCCAAAGCAATCCTGAGAGGGAGGAATAAAACAGGGGAATTACGCTCCCTGACTACAAGCTCTACTACAAAGCCACAGTAATCAAAACAATTTCTTATTGGCACAAAAACAGGCCCACAGACCAGTGGAACAGAAAAGAAAATCCAAACATTAACCCAAACATACAGTCAATTAATATTTGATAAAGGAGCCTTGGATATAAAATGAGGAGATGCCAGCCTCTTCAGCAGCTGGTGTTGGAAAAACTGGACAGCTACATGTAAGAGAATGAAACTGGACTACTGGCTAGCCCCATACACAAAGGTAAACTCAAGGTGGATCAAAGACCTGAATGTAAGTCATGAAACCATAAAACTCTTAGGAAAAAACAGGCAAAAATCTCTTGGACATAAACATGAGTGACTTCTTCATGAACATATCTCCCCGGGCAAGGGAAACAAAAGCAAAAATGAACAAGTGGGACTATATCCAGCTGAAAAGCTTCTGTACAGCAAAGGACACCATCAGTAGAACAAAAAGACATCCTACAGTATGGGAGAATATATTCATAAATGACATATCCGATAAGGGGTTGACATCCAAAATATATAAAGAACTCATGCACCTCAACAAACAAAAAGCAAATAATCAAATTAAGAAATGGGCAGAGGACATGAAAAGACACTTCTCCAAAGAAGAAATTCAGATGGCCAACAGGCACATGAAAGATGCTCCACATCGCTAATCATCAGAGAAATGCAGATTAAAACCACAATGAGATATCACCTCACA
Organism: Smutsia gigantea; assembly: GCA_032199065.1. Classification (NCBI taxonomy): domain Eukaryota; kingdom Metazoa; phylum Chordata; class Mammalia; order Pholidota; family Manidae; genus Smutsia; species Smutsia gigantea. The sequence goes on along the minus strand of JAVSCE010008112.1, from coordinate 23,758 downwards.
CCAGTGAGGATGGCCAACATCCAAAACACAAACAACAACAAATGTTGGCAAGGATGTGGAGAAAAGGGAACCCTCCTACACTGCTGGTCGAAATGCAAATTAGTTCAACCATTGTGGAAAGCAGGATGGAGGTTCCTCAAAAAACACAAAATAGAAATACCATTTGACTCAGGAATTCCAGTAGTAGGAATTTACCCTAAGAATGCAGCAACCCAGTTTGAAAAAGACAGATGCACTCCTATGTTTATCACAGCACTATTTACTATAGTCAAGAAATGGAAGCAACCTAAGTGTCCATCAGTAGATGAATGGATAAAGAAGAGGTGGTACATATACACAATGGAATATTATTCAGCCATAAGAAGCAAACAAATCCTACCATTTGCAACAACATGGATGGATCTAGAGGGTATTATGCTCAGTGAAATAAGCCAAGCCGAAAAAGACCAGTATCAAATGATTTCACTCATATATGGAGTATAAGAACAAAGAAAAAAACTGAAGGAACAAAACAGCAGCAGACTCACAGAACCCAAGAACGGACTAATAGTTACCAAAGGGAAAGGGACTGGGGAAAACGGGCGGGAAGGGAGGGATAAGAGGGAAAAAGGGGCATTACGATTGGCAGATGTAATGTTGGGGGGGCACGGGGAGGGCAGTACAACTCAGAGAAGACAAGTAGTGATTCTATAGCATCTCACTACGCTGATGGACAGTGACTGTAATGGGGTTGGTGGGGGGGACCTGATGAAAGTGGTAGTTTAATAACCATAATATTGCACATGTAATTGTAGATTAATGATAACAAAATAAATTATATAAAAAAACAAAACAAAACCTAAAATAAATTCTTAAAAAAAAGGTTAAAATCGTACATTTTATGGTATGTGTATTTTACCACACAACACAGGAAAGACTGAATTGTTTCAGCTCTATGAATTATATCGATTTAAGAGTAAACGTGTTGGACAAGGAAAAAAAAAGCCACTCTTATCACACCAGTACTGACATGACCAATGGGTAGAATAAGGGGCCCAGAATTAAACCCTCAAGCAAATGAGTTTTGACAAGGATGCCAAGGCTATTCAGCTGGAAAAGGACATCTTTTTAACAAATGGTACTGGGAAAACTGGGCTTCCACATGCAGTAGAAGTTGGACCCTTACCTCACACCACATATAAACACTAACTCAAAATGGATCAAGGACTTTATTGTAAGACCTAAAACAATAAAACTCTTACAAGAAAACATAGGGCAAAATTTTCATGATATTGGACTTGTCAGTAATTTCTTGGATGTGACACCAGAACACACAGGCACTAAAAGAGCAACAAACTGGACTTCATGCAAAATTTTAGACTTTATGCATCAAAGACACTGCCCACTGAGTAAAACGGTAACCCACAGAATGGGCAAAAATATTTGCAAGTCATGTGCCTGATATCCAGGGTATACAGTGGACTAAAACTCAACCGGACAAACAAAACAAAACTCACCCAATTCCAAAATGGGCAAAGGACTTGAAAAGACATACCTCATTCCTCCAAAGAAGACATAGGAATGGCCAGTGAGCACATGAGAAGATGTGCCGCATCGCTAAGCTTCAGGGAATTTTGAACCTTAGGAGGGCTAAATAAATAAGCCAGAAAACATGAGCAAGAAGATGGAGGACCTGGAGCCCTCAGGCGCTGTTGGGGGAACGTGGACCTGCGCAGCACGGCGGAGGCAGCATGTAGGCTCCCCAGAGAAGGCAACACGCTCGCCCTGTGGCCTGGAATAAACTGGACCTCCCTGCACGCTCATGTTCACAGCTGCTTATTCACAAAAGCTTAAACTTGCATCCACCAATGAGGGACGAGCATCACGGCACTCAGCGACGTAACAGCACAAGATCCTGCCCTAAAAAGGGAGGAGATGCTGGCACCTGCCCCAGCGCAGAGGGACCCTAAGGGCATGACACACACTGTGACAGACTCCCGGGAGGCCCCTGGGGGAGCCGGTCATGGGGACGCACACTGCGACCCACTCCCGGGGGACTTCTGTGGGAGCCGGTCACACGGGACACACACTGCGACCCACTCCCGTGGGGCCCCTGGGGGAGCCGGTCACAGGAGGACACACACTGAGACCAGTCCCTGGGGTCCCTGGGGGAGCCGATCACAGGGACAGTGGGCAGCGGGTGTCAGGGTCTGGGAGGAGGGGAGAGATGCTCGGTGGGGACAGAGGGTCCGTGTGGGGAGACCGACAGGCCTGGAGCTGACGGAGGGGCTGGTGCACAGAAGCGTGAATGTGCTGAATGCCCCCGAGCTGGACTGAGAAGGGCTGAGACGGCAGGTTCTGTGCTGTGTGTATTTTACCACAGTAAAGAGAAGGGAAGGGAGCTGAAAGGTGGTTCCCTGAGGGCGGGTGGGGGGGGGCGGCGGGGAGAAAATGGGGGAGGAGGAGCCTCTTGCTCGTTCCTCAGGCCTTGGGGAGACATCTAGCGCTAAACCAGGGACACACGTACTTGGGGGCGGCGAAATGGAGACAGGTTTGCCCTCGGACTAAAGGCAGACCGACGGGTTTTCTCTGGGGTCCCCCAGCCCTGCCCTCGGAAGTGATGGTGGGAAGGTGCAGATGGCCACAGGGCGGTACACTGCGCAGCTTATCCCCAGCCAGTCGTCATCCTTTCTCCTACACGTGGACTCTGGGCCTCCCTAGGGGCCCTGCCGGTGCCCCACTATCCACGAGGGCTGGGGGTCGTTGGCACGGGCTGGGCTGGTGGCCTCCTGGCCCGTCTGTGGGCCGCAGGCTCCTGGCCCCACTCCCAGCCCCACAGCCAGCTTCCCATCCTCACACCCGCAGCCCCTGGGGAAGCCTGCCCACTCGGCCCCCACCAGCCCTGCCCCTGCTGCTCCCTGGCTGGCGCCCAGCCGCGCACCCACCTTCCCGTCCTCGTGGCAGACAAAGATATTCCGGGTGCTGTTGTCCTTCAGGTAGGTGACCTGCAGGCCGTGGGGGTGGCCGATGTGGGCCGGCTGGAAGGTGGCGTTCAGATGCTCGATCTTCATGCTGGCCTTGGGCTCCTTGGCCTGGGAAGCAGGGTCAGGCCTCAGGTCGGTGGGCAGGGAGCCTTCAGGGGCAAGGGGGCGGGGCGGGGAGCCTGCAGGCGCAAGGGGGCCCGGCGGGACTGGGCGGGGCGGTGGTTGGCGGGGGCGGGGCGGGGCGGCCGGGTGGGGCGGCTGGGCGGGGCTACGCCACCTCCGCTGTGGGTCTTTGGGCGAGTTAAGCATCCTCCCCGGGCTGAGCTTCCGGGTCTCAGTCTCAGGCCACACGCCCCCGCCCGGGACACGAGGAGGGAGGCGCTAACGAGGAGGCAAAGCCCCGCTGGCTCGAGCAGACAGGTGCTCTCTGGCCTGCCCCGCGCCAGCGCCCCGCCATGCAGGCCTGTGGGCCGCTCGCGGGGCGCCGTTCTGACTTGGACCTGGTCTGGGTGGGAGGCGCTCGGCCCTGTGCCCTTTCCCACATGCTGCCTGGTGGCCCAGGGTCACATCCACATGTGCTTGCTGGGGGGTGACCGCCGACGGCAGCCAGCCCTGCCGCTCAAGCCCCGGAGCGCCCACCAGGGAGGGCTGGCCATTATGCCCTGGCATGGCCGAACCAGCCTGACCCCAGGAGACGGCCATGGAGCGGCGGGCGGTGGTGTCCCCGGGGCTGGGGCAGCCGCCGAGGGGTGCAGCGCAGAGCTCCAGGACCCTGGACGAGGGCAGCTAAGGCCGCAGCAGCGCTGTACGTCCCGCCCCCGCGAGCCCGGGAGGAACGCAGGGCGCTGCCCTGGCCCGGCTCCCGTCGTTTCTGTTGAAATACTTCAGGGCCCCCTCTTGTTCCCTCAGCATGAACTTGCGGCTTGACAACTGCCCGTTGTTCCTGCCACCCTTACAGAGAAAGCCCTCTCGATATCCTGGGGAGACAGGGGCACGGGCTCGACGGGGCGCCCTGGCCCAGGGCTGGAGCCACGTCCCGGCCTGCACATGGCAGGGGCCGCAAGCAGCCATCCTGCTCCGGGGAGTCGGAGCCGCCCTGGGCCTGGGGGTGGGGGTCCCCACAGGCTGGGCCGCTGCCTTCCCTCCTTCGCCTTTTCAAGGATACAGCGAGCATGGCCTCAGCGCTGGTCTGTGGGCCGTTATTAGGCAGACGTCCAAGCGCCACCGTGCCAGGCAGAGCCATCCTCAGCACCTGGGTGGCGCGTTGGACGGTGCCGGGACGTGGGGTTTGAAGATGGGTCTGGAGACAGGAGAGCACCTGGACTGCCGGGAAGGTCCTCGTGAGGAGGCGGGGGGGCCCCAGTCCTGGGGAAGCGGCAGCGATGCGCCCTGCGGGCGAACCCCCCCCCCCCGGCTGATGCCTCGCTTTGGAGCTCGGACCCCAGAACTGTGAGCAGCCTCCAGGGTGCTCATGCTCAGCGATGGCGGCAGCAGGTGGAGACTCAGCCCCCAGGGGGATGCTGCCCCTCCTAGGGCGCCCCGTACTGGGCCTGCCCTTCACCCTCGGCCCCGCGCTGCCCTGTCACTCTGCCACCGCACGCGGGGGCCTGGCTGTGCTCTAGCCCGGCGCCACGCTCCTGAGACCAGCGCCTCGTGGGACCAGAGCCGCAGGTGGACAGCTGGCCGCTGGCGCTGCTCAGTGGTCATGAGCCCGTCTGCTGTGCCTGGCGTGACCGTGTCTTCTGGAGGGCACCTCGCTTTCCTTGTGCACATCCCAGGGCAGGATTGGGGTCACAGTCAGGGGCCAGGGCCCCAGCAGAAGCTGCCCAGCAGCTTTGTGTCTGTCCCACCCTGGTTTTGAGCTCTCTGGGGACAGCTTCCTGCAGCTCACGTGCGGTGGCACCACTGGGCGTCACACGGCAGCTCCAGACCCTGACAGCTATGCCAGCTCACGTTTCGGACTTCACCACTGGGCCGACCTCTGCCTCCTCTTGGCTCCCTGGGCAACCCCAAACCCACCACCCGACACAGAGACAAGGAGCTGTTTCTCTGCTCTCGACATGCAGCCTTAGGAAGGTGCAGCCTGGTGTCCAGAGGGGGCAGCTGGTGGCTTGGTCGGTCATGGGACAGTGCCAAGTGGCGTCTCAGCCTCTCTGGTGGCCAGGAGGACTGCACACAGGGCCCGTGGGAAGGCTGCCGTACCCTGGCCCCACCACAGCACCAGCAGGCGGGCCCCTCTATGTGCCCAGCCCGGCCCAGGCCCTATTTGTGACTGACTGCATGGCTTCTCGGCCACGCAAAGCTGGAAGTCCTTTTGACTGTGGGCCAAGGCCAGTCTACCTGGGCCCCACATTGGCTGAGGGTGGACACAGAGGAGCACCCGGCCTGCAGCTTCTTTGGAGCCAGCAGAGTAACGACGTTTAGGGATGGTCTGCCAGCCCCCAGCACCCGCCAGTACCCACCACGCTGTTAATCCCAGGACCCCAGGCGCATCCTGCCAGAGCATCTGAGAGGCAACTGCTTGTGTCCTGGTGGCCAGCCCACCCTGCCTGTGGGTCCCAGCAGGGGGCAGCAGAGCCCTGCCCGCTCCAGCCTGCAGACCAGAACTGGGAGTTAAGGGTTGGAGGGAAATTTCCCCCACCGGTTCTGGCTCCCAGGCGGGGTGCTTTTGGACAGCAAACCACTGGGATGCCGAACAGCAGGTGTATTTATGCGGCAGTGCATTTCTGGATGGACGCTTGCCAGGGTGACCGCCTGGCCCAGCCATTGATGGATTTGGGGCCTGGCCTGAGGTCAGTGACACACAGAGCCCACACGGCTGATCGTGCTATCAGTGCAGCTCTGCTGTGGCCCCAGCCACCCCACCCCCTGGGCCGTGAGGCCGCTGCCTGTCACGCCAGCCCTCTGGGCCACAGGACCCTCCGCTGTGCTCGGGAAGCCCCTGCCTCAGCCCCTCAGCCTCAAGGGCCCAGGGACTTGCCCAGGCCCGAGGTGCCTGCGACGGGGCCCACGAGAGGGGTGAGACAGTGCAGCAGGGGCCCGGCTGAGCCACAAGTGGCCATTCTCTCCGCAAGGGCTGGCCGGGGCTGGGGCAGGGGCCAGACGGTCTCTCGGAAAGCACTCCGGGAGTGTGCGCTTGGGGCCAGCACGGGGGATTCAGCGTTGCGGGGATGCAACACCACGCCACTCCCACGAGCCAGTCGCACCCACAAGACGGCCAGACCAGAGCAGCCAGGCCAGCGTGGGCCCCTCCCGTCAGCGATTTCTGGTAAAGATGAGGTGCGCTCCCCACGTGAGGAGAGAAATGCAACTGATGGCGTGCGCCTCCACACAGTGAGTGGCTGTCCTGACCGCCAACTGGACGCGACCCCACAGTCCGGGGCTGCGTTGGCCGCGGCACAATGGGACCCCGTTTAGGAGTGCACCGCGGACCCCACAGTGGCCAACCCCACCCGGATGTGATGTGCTGAGCGAAAGGCCACGTCAAAGGCCTGACATGGTGGTTCCTGCCAAAGGCGACGGGAGGAGGCTCTGGGGGACGCGTCTGTTGTAGCTCTTAGGACGGGACCCTGCGTCAGTACCTAGGCTGAGATCACACCGTCCCTGTGTGAGTTACGCGTTCCTTGTTCTACGTGGGGTGGGGACCATGTACCCTTGCGCAGAGCTGGCAGGAGCTCTGGGTGGCCCTCCCAGGCTGGGAGAAGAGTCCCATGCCCATGGCTTCTGCTGAGCGGTGCCCAGTGGGCGTCCTCCAGGCATAGAGCCATGCTTAGGGAGGCACTGAGGAAACCGAGGCCTGGCCATGCCCCTCGGCTGCCTCCCCAGAGGGCTGGGGCCTGGTGTCTGGGGTGTAGGTTCTATTCCCCAGGAGGCCGATGCGGGGTCCAGAGCAGAGCAGCCGTGCCCCTTCGGCATGTCTGCCAGTCAGTGGCCACGTCTGCGAGCCTGGGACAGGCCCAGCCTGGGGGCTGACTGCTCTCTCCTGTACACCTGTGAGCTCAGCCCCGCCCAGGGGCACTGTCCAAAGAGCCCCTCCCAACCACAGGAATCACCACACACCCGCTAGGCCCTGGCACATCCCACCTCAGAACCCCAGATATTCTGGCTGAAACAGCCGAGGTCAACAGGGATAGGCCAGAGGCTGGGGGACAGTGGGTGAGGGACTGGCTGGAACAGGAACTCTGTGCTGGGCCCAGTACAAGCCCCTGGTGCCCAGTGCCCAGGACAGCAAATGTTTGGCTTTCACTCGTGGCAGCATATGGCACATGAACATGTGGACACGTGAGAATGGCTGTGTGTGTGAGCGAGTGGGCTGTCCAAGGCAACTGACCCCTGCCTTCATCGGCCGGCACCCAGGACCCAGGTGGGCTGGGCGAGGGGCTGATTCTCCACCCGGCTCACCGGGCAGTCTGAGGTCCAGGCAATGCATGGGTGCTCCCCGCAAGGGCTCTTGGCCACTCGGCAGCAGCTGCGGGTGGGCCCAGGCTCCGGGCAGGGTCAGGGCTCTGGCCTGCGGGTCTGTGACTGGGCCCTGGACTACGCAGCTCAAGCACCAGGATCCAGGGCCCAGAGGCAAGGTTTCCCAGTGGCAGAGTCCTGTTCTGGGGACAGAGGCAGTGGCAGTGGCTGCCCAGGGTGACCTCCGCCCTCGTGATGCAATGCAGCACACCGCGCAAGCCCACCCCAGGCACCTGGCAGTGCTGGGGTGGGGCTTCCTTCCACTCCACCTGCCCTGAACCCTGAGACCCACACAGGCTCCAGGGGCAAGGGCAGTGAACACCGGCCTCACGTGGAGAACCGCCGGCAGGTGGGGCACCTGCTCAGCTCTTTGGGGTGGAGATGGCCACACGCCACCTCCAGACACACCCAAGCACCCTCATTCACTGACCCCATCAGCCACCCTGGGGTGCCACTGCATCTGGCTTCAGGTAAGTCTTCCACCTCCGACCTGACACAGAGGTGGGGAAACTGAGGCAGGGGGTGTGCTGTCACTCACCCAGGGAGTGCCTGACTCCGACTGCCCTGAGAGGGCTCTGTTTACCCTATAGCATCTGGGACAAAGGTGGGGTGGCTTTGCTGCCCTGCACAGCATCTCCGGAGGGTCACTGGGAGGAGGCAGGGAGAGGGGGGTCATGGTCCCTCACAGCAGGAAGCACTGTGTCTGCTGGGGCCAGGGGGCGCCCAAGGCAGCCTGCCCTCCAGACACATGGGGCATTGTCCCCCATGAAAGGCCAAAATTGAGGCTCTGGCTTGGGGCAGGATGGTGCGGGGAGGGAGCCTGGAGCTGCGAGCCACGCCTGTGGTGGAGCAGGTGGGGGTCCAGCTTCGTCCAGTGGCCTTGTTATCCAGGGCAGGTTGTGGGCGCCTCCCACACATTTGGGACCTTGGTCACAGGCGGCAGCTCAGAGCACAGGAGATGGTGCCAGGCGGGCCCTGTGTGTCTGGAGTCCGCTGGAGCCCAGGGCCCTTTGCCTTCCCCCCATCCCTGTCCCGCACAAGCCCTGTGAGGCTCGGCCACTGGTGGTGCCAGGTCCTGCTTGACCTGACAGCGCTCAGATGTGCCAGCAGTGATCAGTGGGGTCAGCGGCCACCACACACACCGAACCCAGGGCACATGCCGGGACTACACCATTCATAACCTGGACCCCCACCACTAACGCCCCTCAGCCTGAGTGTGTGTGAGGACCACACCACGCAGGCTACTTCTCCCACACACCCGGGGTCTGTCCATCTTGCCTACCGCTTCAGGCAGCCCCTTCCCAGGCCTGTCTGCACAGGGTGCCTGGCCTTTCCCAGGCCTGTGTTCCCCCTTCCTTCTGGACACCCTGACTTCTGCATGGCGGATGAGCGGGCCCCTCTGTGTGAGAAAGGGCTCCGTGGCAAACCGAGGGCCAGAGCAGGAAGCATCCACGGGGCTCCCGTGGTGATCCTCAGTGTGGCCTGGGTGGGGGCCTGGAGGAAGGACCCAGGGCCGGGGATAAGGCTGGGGACAGCACACGGGGCTGGCGGAGGGGCTGGAGCCCCTGGGGATTTGCTGCCCCTCCACCCGCTGAGGACTGGGCAGGATTCGGGTCTAGGGGCCCTGGCAGAGGCTGTGTAGGACTGGAGCCCCATCTCCACGAATGCTGCCCTCCCTCCCAGAAGGGCATGTGTGGGCCCTTGAGTACAGGGTGGGGGGCGGGAGGCACCTGCCACAAGCACGGAGGTTTACAGGCCGTTCGACACCCCTGCCAGGGCATCCCAGCCCCTGGGGCCCTCGGGCCAATGCCCTTGCTCCGAGGGTGGCTTAGTGAGGGCCCAGGGGCGGCACGGAGCCAGGATTCAGCTCCTCCAAATTTCAGGCTTGGCAATGGGTGAGACAGCACAGGCAGAAACTTTCTGGCTGAGGCTGTGACACTGACAGGGCTTCAAAAGGGTGGAGTCGGGGAACCTCCCTCAGAGCCTGTGCCCAGGGGACAGCTGCCTGCCCCATGGGAAAGGCCTGAAGCCAGGGTCTCCTCCAGTGAGGGGCACTCTCGCAGCCAGAGCTGCGGAGGGTGCTGGGACGGACAGGTGGAGGGGTGGACACAGCACGCGGTGGCCGCAGGGCTCCAGACGGCCCTCCTCCTTGGGGTAGCAGATGCATCCCAGGGCCACCGAGGTGGAGGAAGTGCCGCTCGGGGGCCAGACGCCGGCAGCCCACCCCAGCTGAGTCCTCAGGGTCGCCTTCACTCCTGAGGAGCCCTCACGGCCTCGCAGGGCTCCATCCCCCAGGGTCCTCGCCTTTACACGGGTGGTGGGAACCCTGTCCGATGCCCACGTGCATGAAGGGCTGGCACGCTGCTGCCCACGGGCACCCCCATGGCATCCAGGGTGTCGGGACAACATCCTGAGGGCCCAGAGAGCCATCAGAGTTGCTGAGAGAGTGCCGGTCCCATGAACCCGTGTTGTGGGGACCCCTGTCCCTCCCGTAGGCCACCCCTCTGTCCCCTCACCTGGCAGCTCAGGGGAAGTGCCGGGGATATTTCTCGGGAGGAACGGGAGCTGCAAGCCCAGGAAGAGAGCTCCGGTAGGGGGTCTTTCCTGCCTCCGGCCTCTGACAGTGGAGGTGGGCAGGCAGCCCAGGCCAGCCCAGTAAGCGCTTGGAGCTGGTGCCCAAACGTGTCTGCAAAGAGCTCCCTCTTCCCTGCTGCCTGAAAGGGGACCCGTGTAGCTTTGCTGCCCTGCCTCCACCCCGCTTCTGGGCCCTGCACCCCACTTTCTGTTGGGAGGGCCACTCGGGTGCCACATGCAGGAGGCGCCCGTCATCCCCCAGTCATGCTGACAGGCCCAGCCCCTCCCTGAGCAGCCAGACGAAGCTTTTCCCTGAGTTTCATGTCCATGAAACTCACTGCCTTGCTTCTCCAAGGACCTGAATGAGGGGATAGAAACACGACCCGCTCGGATTAGCTGCCACCCGGACGGCAGGTGCTGACCCAGAGAAGCAGAACCAGGAGGCCCAGATGTGTCTGGATAACACACAACCCCAGATCAAGCTGTGCCTGAAGCCAGATATCCATTTCCATCTTCCTTATTCCTAGTTGGGACTGATCTCTGCCGTCACCAGCAGTGTCCTGACGTCACTCAGGGATGTGATGATGTCAGCCCAGCCCGCGCCCACCTCTGAGCCACACTGCATGAACTGCTTGGGTGTTCATGCCCAGGAGTCAGGAGCTCCGGGGTGCACCTACCCCACAGGTCTGACAGGCAGGGCCATGTGCTCGCTCTCCCCACCCCTCGCCTTAAGGCCGCCTAGGGCACAGCAAGGAGTCTGGCTGCACAATGGCCTGCGTGGGGGCACTCCAGATGGGACGAGACCAGGAACAGGAGCTGCCAGAGCCCCCGGCCCACAGCCCGTGATCACAGGAAGCAGTTGCCCCAGGGTAGGGGTGAGCTGTTGGGGCCGCCTTGTGTCGGGACACACCCTGCCTGATGGCCTCATGCTCAGAAAAGGTGTCTGCTCCTGGCAGCAGAAATCCATGGTCCTGACAGAGACGCTAGGTGGCCTGGCCACCTGACTGTATCCATCTGCACAGCGCACCCGCTCGGCCCCTAACTGGGGGCCTCCTATCCACATCCCTCCTGCCAGGACTGCTCACCCTGCAGGCCATCCTGGAGCAGAGGCCCCTCCACCAAAGCGAGGAGCCGCTGGCCCCGCCAGGGGCTGCCCACATGCACCCCGCCGTCAGAGCTGCACTGTGAACGGCTGCGGACACTCAGCATGGTTTGCTCGCCTCCATGTCAGGAGGCCACACAGGCTGGACCCAGGGTCAGGCCGATTAGCCAGTCACCCAGGTCCTTAATGTGTCCACCACATCCAGGAGGGGGAAACGGAGATGGGACAGGGAGATAGACACAGAGACAGAGAGAGATATACAGAGGGAGAGGAACAGAGAGACACAGATGGCTGCACTGAGGCCGTGCCCACCCCGGCCCCCACCACCCTTACCTGCAGAGTAGGGCTCCTGCTTCTCAGGGTGGGTGAACCCCGCCGCCACTTGTACTTGGCCCGGATCCACTGCTCCCTCAGGAGGCTAGGGAGAGAGCACAGTGAGCCTGCAGCACTGGGAGGGAAGACGCCTGACCCTACTGAGGGCGAGGCTGAAGGCCACCATGTTTTATTTCAGGAGCCAGCACCTGACACCCCCCTTCCTGAGCACTGAGGTGTATCTCACGCACCGTAAAAGCCACTCTCTTAGCGTGCTGGAGGCAGCAGCCTACAGGACACACCCCCAGTTCCAGAACATCCCATCACTCCAGAAGGAAAACCCTGTGTGTCAGTCGCTCCCTTGTCCCCTGGCCTGAACGCCTCCCATCACAGATGCACATGGTAGCCGTCTCAGTAAATGGAACTGGGTGTGAGACCTGCAGGCAGGGCTGCCGCAGACTCCCGGGCCAGCTGCATGGAGTGTCTGCAGCGTCCTCGCCCCCAAGACCGAGTGATGTCCCAGCAGCCAGCGCCCTTTCCCACACACCCATCGCCAGGGTCTGGCTGCCTGCGGGCCAGGGCCTCAGTGGACCGGGCAGCGTCCTGGCACCCTGGGGCTGTGGCAGGAGCCCCAGCTCGCCAGGGCGGCAGCAATGCAGCAGGTCAGAAGACTCTGTGGCCAGGCAGACAAGGCCGGGGGCAGCGACACTGCCCAAAGTCCAGAGTGCACGGCTGTGCCGGCTCACCGTGCCTGGTGCTTGCGTCCAGTGGTCATCACTGACACTTGGCCGGCCTTCAAGCAGGGCTGTGTGCTCTGTCCAGGGGTCCAGGATGGGCTTCCCTCCAGTGGAGAGGACCCCTTGTGCCTCGGTCCCCTTCCACGTGGTGAGGAGCTGGCCCAGGGAGTCCTTTCCATCTCTCCACGGAGTGCAGTGGGGACAGACCCTCCCAGTGTGAAGTCCCACACCCCCTGCGGTGGTCTTGGTCCCCGCCTACCCCACACCCCTCCACCCCGCCCAAGGCAAACCCAGGCCTATCATTTCATCTGTGTGATTTCTGACGCTATTATGGGTTGAATTTTTTTCCCTCACCCCCCCAAAAAACATATTTGGAGTCCTAACCCCCAGGACCTCAGATTGGCCCTAATTTGGGAAAGATGACTGCAGATAATAAGATGTTATCCTGCAGTCTGACCCGTGCCCTTACAGAAGGGCAAGTCCGGCCACAGACGCAATGAGGGGCGACCGTGTGACAACATGCTGAGGAGATTCCCGGGGACCCGCCCTGCACACCTGCACCTCGGCTCCCAGCTTCAGGCCGGGAGGCCGCTCCACTCCAGCGGTAAGCAGGGGTTCTGTGGGGCTTTGTCACCACGGCCCCAGGAGGTGCGCATGGAGCCCTCTCTGCGGGGCCGCTGACGTGCAGGCGCCCGCAGGCCCTCTGCAGCCCGAAAGCTTCTCTAAGCACACAGGAAGCCAAGGGGGCAGGTGTCCATCCGAATCAAACCGAGAAGAACCCCTGCGGCTTCCTTCCTTGGTGTCAGGATCGAAATTCAGGGTGCGGGTGACACAGGAAGGGAGCTGCCAGAAGTGGCCGCATGGCCGTGTCCTCACGGCCCGGTCCAGCAGGAGGGAGCTGAGGGGCCAAACGCCCAGAGAACTCACTCTGGCCAGACAGCAGAGACACATCCCAACTCCTGGGAGCAGCTGGGGAAATGGAGGCCATGGGGCCTTTGCTACCCTGGAGACCGCGGCACCTGCAGGGTACCTGGCTCAAGCACCCTGCAGTTTACAAGGGGATCCAAACCACGCCTCCTGCCCCTCCTCTGCTCTCCACAGTCTACAAGGACATTCACAGCCCATCTCCACCTTTGCAGGGCTCTCTGCGGGAGCTCAAGTGTCCCCTCCCACCGCCCAGTCCCATCACTGGCTCTCCCTGTCGATACCAGCCCAGAGGAGGGGCTTCTCCCTGGACCTCACGTGCCCGGCATCCGCTTGGGCCTGGCCTGGACGACAAGAGTGCCTGCGTGTGTGAGCGGCCAGTGGCGGCCTCCCAAGAGCCTTCCTCTGGAGGAGGCTTCTGGAAGGTGCGGCCCTCCGGGGGTCAGTAAGTGCTCCCTCCTAGGTTGCCTGGTCACTGGGGTGGCCCTGCAACAGCATGCTGCAGGGACGGGGACCTGCCGAGTGTCCCCAAGTATATGGGCTCATATGGGGGTGCATGCAAATAACCCAGAACACATTGCAGACTGTGGCCAGGTATAAGACCTTGTCTTAGAAATCGCCTGGCCTCGCTGATTCCTGGGAGCCCAGAGGGGCTTGGGCCATGTGTTGGGGCAGTCCCAGGCATGCCCACAGGTGTTGAAGGGCCCAGGACAGGAGAGGGGCCCGTCAGGTGAGCTGCCCACCTGTCTCCCTGTCTGTGAACTGGCCCGCCTACGGGGTTGCTCGTGGCTCACAGAGGAAACGTGGCCCAGCCCTCAGGGTTGCCTGACACACGGGAGCCACTGCATAAGGTGGGAAAGAAGGTACCACCAGGTGTCTGGACGTGCCCGCAGCCCTTCCCCGTCAGCATCCCCGAGCTCCACATCCAGGAGGGGCTCCCCTCGAATGCAGAATCAGAAACAGCACAGCCAACCGAGGCCCATGGGTGTTGCAGGGTGGGCTGCACAGGGGTCAGTTTACCAAGTGTTATGGGGTCAAACCATGGGTCTGGGCCTCACAGGACCCCTGGCCGTCAGGGCATCACAGGCCTGGGGGGAGGGAGGGCTGGGTCCTTAGCCTCCTTCCGAGAAAGGGAAGTTCTGGAGGGCAAGCGCAGGCCCCTCCTGCAGACGCCAGCCTGGAGTGGGAACCACCCGACATGGGGATGAGTTCCCGGGCTCTGCTCTGACTGCCTGCTGGACCTGTGCCTCTCCTGGAAAGTCATTCAGTCGTCGGGGCCTCGGGAGCACCCCACAAGCAGAAGGCCTGCACGGTATGGTTTAAGGGCCATCACCCTCCACACTGCAGCTGAGCATCTGTGGACACTGGCAGCAGAGCAGGGTCCCTGAGGGCCAGTCCTGGTCTGGGAGCACATGCCGGGGGTTCAGAAGGGCTGGAGGGGCCGCCATTGCGGCATGTCTAGGGAGAGGCCAGAGGGACAGCCAGAGAGGAAGGTGAGCTGGACGAGGCCCAAGTAGCCCCTCTTAGAGGACCAGGAGACACCGGGAGGGCACGTGCCCTCCTTACTCTGCCAACGGGCAGCTGCTCCATGCGAGCTGGGGTCCCAGCCCCTCCCCAGGAACCCAGGTACCCGGCCCCTTGCTCACGCCCCTGCCTTCCAGAACCGCACTGGTTCCAGTGCTGGGCATTGGGAAGAGGATCTGGGCCCCTTTCTCTCCATGAGGAGCCCCAGCCAGAGGCCCCAGGAGGAAAACGCTCAGGCTCTTGGCCCACCCTGAGCATCTGGAGGACAGGAGGTGGGGCACGATGGGAGGACCTGCCCGCAAACCATGCCCGGGCCTCCAGCTGGGTGGAACAGGAGGTGCCAGGAGAGCACCAGGGTGGGAGCCCGGGTCCAGCACCAGCACGGGGATGCAAGGGCCCTGGTGGTACCCACAAGTGGGCAGACGGGGACCTGGGTCAGAGAGGTTAGGAGAGGTGCAAGGCCTCCCAAATTGCCCTCCCCATGGCAGGTGCCCTGTGGGTGAGGGGTGCCACCCTGGCCCCACATCCCGCCCGCTAAGCCCCGGGCCGCCCAACAGCAGCTTCTCAGCAGCACCTTGATGGCCTGGGGGGGCCATGAGGGCCCTGGGAGTCCACTCTGAGACCCCGTGGTGGGGATACCAGCTGCGCACTGCCCCTGTCCTCCCTCCAGCCACTGACTGCCACCCAAAGCCGAGACCAAGCAGGGTATGCGCCGGCAGGGAGTTGTGCCCTTGTGTGGCCCCAGCTCTGGGCTCCTGCATACTCGGCCAGGCCCAGCTGCCCAGCTGCCAGGGGGCAGCCCTCACCTGCCCCCGAGGTCCTCCAGCTGCCCAGAGCTGTGGCCCAAGGCTGGATGCCAGGGCCCAGCGCTGTTTACCAGCGACCTGAACAAAGCCCCTTTGTTACTGACAGTCCGAAATCGTGCGTCACTAGTAGGAGGGGACTTTGGACTCATATGTGTCTCTGGCGGTGTTGTTCCCATGGGAGGCCATGAACTTCAGGAGATAGTGTGGGTCAGAGCCTCAGGAGCCGAGGTGGGGGACTCCCAGGCCCCTGCTGTCCCCAGGGCATGACTAGGCGCTGAGGCTGTGCTGTGGGAGGGGCCTGCATCCCTACAGAAAGGGACCTGGAAAGGGCCAGGGGGAGCCCACGCTGGCGACACCCCATCTCAGTCTCACGCGGCCTGGCTGATGAACTTGGTGACCTGAATCCAGTGAGTGTCTCACACCTGCCAGGCCCCAGGAGGGCCTAGAGACCCAAACCCACCAGACAGGCTTGTGTTCCTCTACAGCAGATGCCCCACAGACATCAGGAATGGTAGACGGTCCAAGATGGTGTGTGAAGAAGGGTGGGCAGGGGCGGGCTCCGGGGCAGTTCTTGAGGGTTTCCTGCACAGAGATAGCAAAGGCCCGGGGGGGAGCGCGCCTCCAGTCAGCTGGGAGGGGAGCAGGGGGTGGCCAGCAAGGTCTGACCCATGCGTGGCCTCAGGGCATGTGGGGCAGAGCGAGGGTGACAGGGCTCGAGCACCTGACAGGTGTCTGCAGGCCCTTGAACAAAGACCTGGGAAGGGAGATGGAGAACATGCTTTCTCCTCACGACAGCCCACATATTTTTTGCAAATCTCAAGAAAACAAACAGAACGAGTAGAATTTTTTTAAGCTAGCAGTGATTCTCATTTTAAAATTAACAAGCAAGTATATCCTACATTCTGAGAATGAAGAATCTTCCTGCCCGATGCTGAAACCTGTCATGATGCTACTGTGAACAGAAAGCCTGCCTCCGCGGAGCAAAGCCAACGGGATGCTGGGTTCTGTAATACACAGACGTGTGAGGACACATGAGCAGCTCACACCAGTGTGGGAAACGCCCCTTCGTGGGTGAGCAGTAGGGTCAGGAAGCTGGGGACGCCAGAGAAAAGGCCGAGCTGGACACGACATCCTAATGAACAAAGTAAACTCCAATTGAGCTAACGATTTAATTTCCAAAACTGAACAATAAAAGTAGTGGATACAAATCATGGGATAATGTAAAAAATTATTTTTAGGAAGATCTACAAGGAAAGCATCCTGACGCTGGATTAGGAAATAGTTTCTTGACTGTGACACCAGAAGCAGGAGCAACGAAAGAAAAAACACCAAATGGAACATTGCCAAAGTCTGACATTTCTGTGCTTTGATGGATGCCGGGGCCTGCAGGCAGGAGTGAACAGTTCCTGAGTGGGGGCGTCGGGCTGTGTATTGAAGAGGCCAAGAGGGCAGACTGTGTGGTGCAGAATGCAGAATGCAAAGAAGCTTTATTCTGGCATGGCTCATATACACATGAATTGCCTGCAGATTAGATTCACACACCGTTCTCAAGGACATCAGTTCAATCACTTATGTATTGCCCACAGATCAATACAATGGGACATTAATAGAATACTCCAGTGACATCTGCCTGGGGGCATCTGGTCCACGTGGCTGGCCTTGAGATAAGACCTCCCTGCATTCCTGAGCTACTTGTTCCTGGAATTTAGGAAACTTTTCAATGTTTCTTTCAGAGTCAGGCCCGGTTCAGGCCTTAGATGGAGACTAGGCACAAAAACACAATCAGTCCTGTCCTGTACTCTTGCTCCTTCTGTCCCAACCGCTCTCCACAGACGGACACCGACAAGAAAGTGGGAAGGTGTGACGAGCCTAAAAACTGGGGCTGAGACCACACAGGGCAGGTTCCAGTCATTTCAGGGCCCAGAACAGGCAGATCCTCAGACAGGAAGCAGATGGGTGGCCCGGAGGGCAGGACGGGGGGAGGTGACCAGGAACAGGCATGCGGTCCCCTCCGGTGGGGGGGGGGCTGGAAATGTCTGTGTGTGATGCACTAAGTGACACTCTAGTATCAACTGTTCACTTTAAAATGGTGAATGTTATGTGATATGATTTCATCTCAAAAAAATTTTTTACAAAGAGCTCCTATAAAATGTACTTTTACATTTTATTTTATTTTATTTTTTATAATTTATTTTGGTATCATTAATCTACAATTACATGTGCAATATTATGGTGATTAAACTACCCCTTCATCAGGTACCCCCCACCAACCCCATTACAGTCACTGTCCATCAGCGTAGTGAGATGCTATAGAGTCACTACTTGTCTTCTCTGAGTTGTACAGCCCTGCCCATGACCCCCCAACATTTCACCTGCTAATCGTAATGCCCCTTGTAGTTTTATATATTTTTTTATATTATTTTTAAAGAAGTTAAAAGGTAACTCACAGAATGAGAAAAACTTCGCAAATACTATATCTGATAAGGATCTGTGAAGAAGTCTTTTAATAACAAAACTCATTTAATAATACAAAGGACAACCCTCTCTTAAAACGGGTGAAGATATTTCTCCAAAGAACATATGCAAATGGCTGAGAAGCACTTGAAAAGATGCTCTGTGTCACAAGCCACCAGGGAAATGCAAATCAAAGCCACAGGAGGACACCACCTCCCACCCAGCAGGGTGCAGCCAAGGACGGACATGCTGCTGAGCGCAGGAGCAAAGGCAGGGCTTGGGCACGCTTGGTGGGAAGGCGTCCAACTCAGCCGCCCCGTGATTCCGGCAGCTCCACTCACACGTCCGCCCAAACACCCGCGCGACGGCCATAGTAGCTGGAGACAACCTCAGTGTCCGACCGCTGGTGAATGGACAAAACGGGCCCCCCCACAGCGGAAACGAGCCCTAAGAAGGAAGGAAGCGCTGACACCTGTCCCCACGTGGAGGAGCCCCGACCACATCATGCTCCGCGAGAGAAGAAAGCTCAGGAGGCCCGGGGTCTGACTGCACAGACGTGATACGCCCGGGCAGCAAACCCACCAGGGAAGCAGCAGACCTGTCCACTCTCAACGGGGCTGCGGGTGGGGATGGCGGGGAAACGGGGGGGGGGGCTCCTCACAGGCACGGGGGTATTTGCCTGTATGAAAACATTCTGCAACCGCCCAGTACCGACGGCCGCGTGGCTCTGAATGTATGAGGACTACTCCGCTGGACGCTGCGAAGAGCTGAGTCAGGGGGTGTGTGCCCTACAGCTCCATGAAGCTGCCATGAGTAAAAATCATCCTCGACAGAGCAGGCCTACCTGGGGGTGCTACAACCACAAAAGGAAAGGTCCAGCCGTTTGCATCAAGTTTCCACTGCCAAAACCCCCATGAGCGAAGTGAGACACCCCAGAAAAGCCACCTTCCACACGCACCACGAGGGCAAGACCCCCGCGTAGGGGCCCAGGGCGCCGGGCGTGCAGAGGAGGGCCACAGGGAGGGAAACACGGATGACCCCAAACGCGCCACAAGATGCCCAGCACCACTCGGGGCAGGGCTCAGCGGCGACACAGGCTCTCACCTCGAGGTAGCGGGCGGTGCCGGCGGGCCGGCCCGGCAGGGGTGTGGACGGACGCCCTCACCGCGGGGAGGGCAGAACCACGGCAAGTGGGCCGAAATCTGCCCGGGCCTGCGCTCGGCAGCCCGCTCGCGGGGCCGGCTCGTGAGCCGCGGCTGTCCTCCGCTCAGGGAGCCCCTCCCGCAAGGCGGCTGCGGAGCCCGTCCGCAGGGCCGCTGTCCTGAGCCGCGGGCGCTCTCCGGGAGGCGAGCCAGGCGCCCCGTGCGCCGACACCCACGCGGTAGGCAGAGCGGCCCGTCGATGTCAGAGCCCAGAACGGGCGAAACGCTGCGGACAGAGAGCAGAGCGCCTGCCAGGCCCGGGAGCGCGCTTCTGCCCAGCAGCGGCTGCACCCCGCGTCCACAGAGCGGCTGACCGTGTCCTCAGCAGACGAGCGGCGGCACAGCTGGCCTGCACCCTGCTACGGCTGCTTGGGAAGGTACGCGGGAGGGATAGGAAGTCAGGGCGAGCGCGCCGCCCCCGTCTGCGGTCCAGCGCCCGCGCCCAGATCCGCTCACGCCTGTGATTAACTACAGAGCAGTGGGCAGGTGCGGCGGCGCCCCTCTGTCCCCGGGGGCCCAGGACTCCGCATTTCTCACGAGCCCCCAAGGGAGGGTGACGCCCCCAAGGTCATGTCTCCGGTGGGGTGCGCCCATGGGCCACCAGCCTTGTCCCCAACCCCAGGCGAACGCTCTTCAGGATGCACCTTCCCTCACTGGGCAGCCCCTGGGGTTCCACCCCCTGCGACCCAGTCCTCAGCCTTCCTGCACCGGACCTGAGCAGCCTGCAGAGCCACGTCCCTCTCCCTTCACAACTTCATTTATGCTGCGAGGCCCCGCCTGCTGCCCAGCCCCGGCCACCACCCGTGTGTGTCTGCTCCTCAACCGTCTCCAATTAAGGCTTTCCAGGGCCAGTAGCCTCGCCAGCCCTCCCATATGAGTACTCAACAAACAAGGGTGGGTGGATGGATGGTGGGTGGGTGGGTGGGTGGGTGGATGAGTAGATGAATGGATGGGTGGGTGGATGGATGGATGGATGGGTGGGTGGGTGGGTGGATGAGTAGATGAATGGATGGGTGGGTGGATGGATGGATGGATGGGTGGGTGGGTGGGTGGGTGGATGTGTGGATGAGTAGATGAAAGGATGGGTGGGTGGGTGGATGGATGGGTGGGTGGGTGGATGGGTGGGTGGATGTGTGGATGAGTAGATGAACGGATGGGTGGGTGGGTGGATGGGTGGATGAGTAGATGAATGGATGGGTGCGTGGATGGATGGATGGGTGGGTGGGTAGGTGGGTGGATGGGTGGTTGGATTGTTGTGTGGGTGGATGGATGAGTGGATGGATGGATGGATGGGTGGGTGGGTAGGTGGGTGGATGAGTTGGTGAATGGATGAGTAGATGGATGGATTGGTGGGTGTTTAGATGGGTGGGTGGGTGGATGGGTGGGTGGGTGGATGAGTAAATGAATGGATGGGTGGGTGGATGAATGGGTGTGTGGATGAATGGGTGGGTGGATGGGTGGGTGGGTAGGTGGGTGGATGGGTGGGTGGATTGTTGTGTGGGTGGATGGATGAGTGGATGGATGGATGGATGGGTGGGTGGGTAGGTGGGTGGATGGGTGGGTTAATGGATGAGTAGATGGATGGATTGGTGGGTGTTTAGATGGGTGGGTGGGTGGATGGGTGGGTGGGGGGATGAGTAAATGAACTGATGGGTTAGTGGATGAATGGGTGTGTGGGTGGATGTGTGGGTGGATGGGTGGGTGTGTGGGTGGATGGGTGGGTGGATGGGTGGGTGGGTGGGTGGATAGATGAGTGGATGGAAGGATGGATGGGTGTGTGGGTAGGTGGGTGGATGGGTGGGTGTGTGGATGAATGGGTGGGTGGATGGGTGGGTGGGTGGATGGAAAGATGAGTGGATGGAAGGATGGATGGGTGGGTATTTGGGTGGATGGTTGGGTGGATGGGTGGGTTAATGGGTTGGTGGGTGGATGGGTGGGTGGATGGGTGGATGAGTAAATGAATGGATGGGTGGGTGGATAGGTGGGTGGATGGATGGATGGGTGGGTGGGTAGATGGGTGCATTTGTGGTTGGATGGATGGATGAGTAGATGGATGGATGGGTGGGTGGGTGAGCATTTTCACTTTTCTTACACTCATGGCTCCCCATAAGGATTAGAGGTCAAAAACGAAGAACAAGAGGGCTTGTCCGGCTGGGAGCTGCTCCACGCAGTGTTCCTGTGTACTGTGTAGTCCAGGTATTGGGGTTCAAGGGCCCAAGCCAGGAGCTGCCCATGGAGGGCTTGGCCGTCCCTCTGGCCATCGCTCACTGACTCTAAGACTGCAGCTGCCTGAGAGGGCGGCAGATGAAGTGCCAGCCCTGGATGGGATGCACAGCGTGGGGCAGCTGCACAGGAGCAGTGCAGGCCGCTAGGAGGCCTGGCCAGGAGCCCAGAGCACCAGGGACAGAGGGACCATGGAGGGGTCCATGACCCAGAGGGGCTAGGGACCCCCACGGGGCAGTGGCACCGCCTGGTCTCTCCCCACCCGCCTTCACCCCTCCTCCCCTGTCCTGTGCAATACCTCCACTTGGGCTTCCTCCCAGGCGTCCAGGCGGGCTGACTTGACCTTGCTGACCTGGGGCATGCTCCGGTGGACTCCAGAGCAGCTCAGGCAGACAAACACTCTCAGGGTGTGGGAGGCCCATTCAGGATCTGGAAGGCAAAGGCCGGATGCTCAGGGAGGGCCCCTTCTGTCCTCAGTGTCCCCGTCTGTGCAGTGGGGGCTGGTGCCATGATGCCTGGGTTCACTGGCTTGTGGCCCTAATGGGGGTCCCTGCCTCCTGGCACCGGTGGGCAGCTCCCGATCGCCCTCGCTGCCCTGGGACGAGCCCTCTCCTGACACCTGAGTGGACAAACAGGCATCTGGGAGGCAGGACGATGGCAGGAGGGGGCCACTCAGGGGTGACATTTTGATGTCTAGTCCACTTGGAGAGGCTCAGCACAAACACATGTGGGCCCCCAATGACGCAAATGTGGGCAGTGCCCACAGCCGCCGAGGCCATGCGGGCTGGAGCGTCCAGGCACAAGCGTGTCTGCTTCCCCATAGGTTTGCAGTTCCCGCACCGAGCTGCGGCCATATGAGGGGGTGCATGGTGAGCTGGGATGTGGGGTGTGAGCGCTGCCCCCTCAGCACACCTGTGTAAAGGTGGAGCCAGGGCCGGGGCCGCTCCAGAAGAGACGGAGTGTCTCTGAGAGGAGCCCCATGTGTGAGGCAAGCCTCCTAGGCCAGGATGGTCTACGTCCAGGGGCCAATGGCCTGAGTGGGTTTCCCTGGGGGCCCCTGGGAGGCCAGGCTGTGGTCACCCTCAAAGCTGGCAAATGTGCCCCCATGCCCATCTGAGAGCACAGCGTGACCCCACACTGAGGGCACTGCAGCCCGAGGGGCTCAGGAGCCCGCACCCCCCGGGGGTGTGGGCGCTTTGTCACATGGGCACCCCTGGGCACACCTGCTCCATGACAAGATGGCGGGGAGGTGGCTGCACCACAGGTCAGGCCAGCTCCAGGGCCCACCGAGGACAGGGCCCCGCACCTCCTTTCAGGGACCTCCAGGGACCCCACCTGGGGCCAGGGAGGTGACAGGCGCCCTCAGACCACAAGCACCAGGGCCACAGGCCACGCCACCTGCGCTGTGTGGCTGAGCAGGGCGGCGGGCACCTGTGGTTCCTGGGTCAGGGACCTGCCCACCCCAGGCCGCGAGGGGCCCGCCTGCCATGCCCAAGGGCACTGGACCCCCTCCCTGCCGGTGTGGTGGGGCCTTCTGCAGCAGGCATGAGGGGCCCCGGCGGACGGGAAGGGGAAGCTCTGGAGCTGCAGTTAAGACCTCCGGGGCCCTTCCCCTTCTGGTGGGCGCCCTCGGGGCATGCCCGGCCCTGGCCACCAGAGGAAGTGGAGGCCAGGGACACAGTCACTGGCAGAGGACACGCAGTTTCTACCTGGCACTTGGAATAGAGAAGTTTCCCGAGAAAACCGGCCATGTCATCCCGATGGCCCCTGGCCGCAGCCGTGGGAGCAGACTCACTGTGGGGGTGGGGTACCCGGGCTCCCACCTCCTAGGCGAGCAGGCTGGGGGTGGTGAGGCAGTGAGGCCGGTTGCTTCTGGGGAGCAGCTGGCTGTGTGGGCTTGGGCTGTGGGGAAGGCAAGGTGGCCACCAGGGACCCCAGCCCCAGCCTGCACCCTGCCCCGGGGTCAGCAGACATCAGTGCCTCCCAACGGGGGACAGCAAGGGTGGGGGGCAGCCCAGAGACACCAGGGCCTCAGGGCCTTGGTTCTGGGGGCCTAACCCAGCTCAGGGGAGCTGTGAGCACGTGGTCAGGGCAGGCCACCAGCCCACCTCCCAGCTCAGCCCTCCACTTCCGGCACTCGGCCTTGTTTGCAGAGCCCCCCGGTCCGCTGGCCAAGGTGCCAGGGCAACCCCTTTAAGACACGTCCCCTGCTGGGGACTTTTCACCACCTGTCCTCAGCCTGAGGGCTGCCCTGGGCCCTGGCCACCCCACCCCCGGCTCTGCCCTCCTCCCCACTGCCCCACCCAGGCCCAGCCTCCCCACGGTGTGTCTGACTCTGATGCCTCCTCAGAGAGCCTCCGCCCACAGCTGGTCTCGCCACCACCCAGTCACATTCACTGCGTCTGCCAGTTGGTGTCCCTGTGCTCTGTTTGCAGCCCCAGGCGACCCCTGGGGGACGTCAAAGGGCAGGCCACCCACC